>LACB01000554.1:0-17291 GCA_030142185.1 Penicillium thymicola
AACCTCACCTCAAGAGGTGAGGTTCGAGGTTCCGGGGTAGGGACCCATGCGGAGGTTTAAAGCCAGGTCTAGCCAATAATACCTTGAGTGGGCCCACGGCCGGGCTCACTTACGAACGAGGTATTACGCCATCCGTAAGGCGGTGGTAGCTCTTAAGATTTGATCTTCGACATGTTCAATTTGTTCCGACATCGTGGTATGGTGTAAAATGCTAACATAGTTGATGCCAAAGTGGGAAATTATCGTTGAGTGGGGCGCACCAACACCCAGTATGGGTGGTTGGGCGCTTGGCACGGTTAGTAGATTATAACAGAGCTTTTACAAAACAGGTATAGATAACAGTTATCTATTCTGCTAAGTCGGCGAGTTATACAGGCACACTACAAAAGTTTCCGTGATCCCGCTCCTACCTCAAATATATCTCACACCGCATACATTTTATTTAACTCCCGTATATAGCAATAACAATTTACTACAATGAAAATAGTATATTCAAATGCACATTTTCATAGGGAGTCTAGTAATCTTATTTACATGCTTTCAATATCTAGTATACCACCCCTGAGCGGCAATTACTGCCTCACACCTTCGATTCATGCTTCGAATCAACCCAACCCATCAAAGTTATCCTGACCTAACTCCCCCTACGCCTGGTGAATTTATTGTTGAAAATGTTCAACTAATTCTTCTTTGGTTCCTACAAAATTATCCAGGTCAGGATCGAGGCGATCGATCATTTCTTTTAGCTTCGCCTAGGCATGTTCAATAGGGTTCAAATCCGGCGAATACGGCGGCCGGTCGGTAGTAGGAATTGCATTCTCCCACAACTACGCGTTAATGATTTTAGCCGTATGAATTGGAGCGTTGTCATGCATA
Organism: Penicillium thymicola; assembly: GCA_030142185.1. Classification (NCBI taxonomy): domain Eukaryota; kingdom Fungi; phylum Ascomycota; class Eurotiomycetes; order Eurotiales; family Aspergillaceae; genus Penicillium; species Penicillium thymicola. Next base: position 877 of record LACB01000554.1, read on the forward strand.
AAAATGTGCTCCGAATTCATAAAATTGTGGTAGTTTGAGTTTCGGGATATGATTGTGAAGAAAAGCCTTATCGTGCAGAGAACGGATCTCAAAACAAGGCATCTTTTGTAGGCCATAGTGAATGGTGAAATTTTCCTCGGACGGCCCATGTCATAGGACTAAGCCTGAGATATCGTTTGTAGGGGCTATAGCAGTATAACAGATCCAGGAACTATACACAGCAAGGCGGAAGAGCCTACTCGCGATTAACTCCGGGTTTTCGTACTTCCAGCGTAGCCTCCCATTATTGTCAAGAATAATGTCGATGGCGTTCCCGGTAAAGCTGCGCGCTTCGACTGAATCTTTCATATACTATACACACCACGTCAACGGCCATCAGTATGAGATCCTATTCGTAAGTGACGAACCTTGTGAGCCTCATCGAGTGCAACTATTGGGCCAATTTTTGTGTCCTGCTCCATGAATATTTCAAAGCAAATATTGAACAGAGAACAAGCTGTATCAGGAGAGATGCAAGGACAAGAAATATCAATGATCGTCCATGGTGATGGCTGGTCAAACAAATTAATCGGTCGTTGTGATACTGGGATTGACTTTCAGGTTCTAACCTTTGGTTCCCAGCTCGAGCCTGCGCCCTGGGATTTCCCCCTTCTTTTTTTAGCCCACTCGGTGGCTTTGCTTGCTGGGAAGGCATGAAACTTTCTAGTGTCTCTAGGCGTTGCTTCAAGGGCTCGAGTTGACTAGGAAGGATATCAGAATCAAGGACTCGCTTTTTGAATGCTTGGTAATCGAACTGGGATGCGTGCTGTTGTTGTACAAGACACATCTCTCCTAGAATACGCTGGACAGTATCCCTGTACAAAAGGTACTGGAACTTTGTCTTGACCCACAGCCATAAGGTCTAGCATGCGCTTGGTATTCAGGTTGGCTTGATATATTTTCAAGGCTCCACCTTGATATTGAACCTTGCGTAGGTCCCCTAAGATATATATTCGAGGCAATAACATTTCGGGGCTAAAGTTTGATTACCTGTATAGTTCTAATGTTTGTTAGAGCACACAGAACTCTGACATTGATCTGAGAGTGAGATGCGAGGAATGTAGCCCCACAAGGAGGACCGCCATTATCGCAGATGAAAGTGTCATACTGAAAAAAGACAGCTGTCAACAGATTCATAAGTCTACCAGCCTCAGAGGGAATTAAATAGCCCTCCAGTATGCAAGACAAGGTATGGCTTTTACCCGAACCCTGAGAGCCGCAGATGAAGGTGCTCGATGGCAATAAAACATTGAAAAACAGTCGCGGGTCTTTTTTAAAGGTTAATTGTGAGAAATTGGAAAACCAGGTGCTTCAAGTCTCTTCAACCCTCCCAAGAGGTGAGGATATACCTAATGTAACCAGTAAGCGAGTGGGCCACCAAACCCAACCAACTAAGTTTAAATACATTTATGTCAAGCAAAAGGCCATTAAATTAATCCAATTGAAAAGGATTTATTTAGCTGGGCATCTGTTGATTTTATGCCCTATTTCTCCACACCCACTACAGAAGGCCCGTGTACGTGGCGGTAAAGGCAGCGAAGGGTTTGTTCCCCCGGGGGTGGAGGTGCATCAATTGCTTCCACCAGCTCAGTAATCAATTGAGAAGCTTCTTGACCTTCTTCGGCGGGCATATGCATTCTAGATCGAGTGCGCTTTTGCTTCTTCCTCTCGTTTTTAACGCGTAGTTCCTTATTTCCCTTTGCTAGTAGAAGAGAACTATGCATTGTGAAGCGGAAGCCTTTCACAAGCTGGCTTAGTGCACGATCTGATGGGCTTGGTGGACTTGGTGGACTTCAAGATCTTGTTCGAAGTAAAGCTTTGATTGATGAATCCTGTCGACGTAGCTTTTTCTCAGACCCGAATTTCAAATGGGCACATTGTCGCAGCTATCCAGACCCGGCCGAACTGGAATCCGTGAAATGTACATACTAAATTATCATTCGTGATCATGGATAACCAAAATAATGATTGTCCCCACCGAGATCTTCATTGCAGCGCAAAATGAGACCGAAAAAAATCAACATGATCCCCAGGATTAAACACCAAAGGTTATCGTCATTGAAAATGTCTGATAACATTTCAGCGCCGTTCTATATACCCCAGGCTGAGCTTTCAGTCTTCCATGAAATCAACATTAGCACTGTATCAGCTGCGTGTTTTATGATTGAATGGTGGGTCTACATACCGTCTGTCACTCTTGCCTACTATTGCCTTGAAAGGGATGTGTGCCGAATACCACTTCAGAAAGGGCTTTTAAAGGTAGAGAGAGTTTCTAGATAGCGGGTGGGGACGGAGAACACAGATTTTACGAGACTGAGGATGATGAAATTAAAGAAACAGTTCATTGCAAAATCAATCATTATACTGAATCAAACAAGCAAACAAATGGCCAAAAGCTCGGGTGAGATGAAGCGCTCTATTGTGGTAGAATACGAGACCCGAAAACGAGGTTCTATAAAGAATAAGAATGTCTAAATATGGGTAAATCGGTTAAATAACAAGATTGTAATAATTATCGTAGCAATACCCAGGCAGGCATTATACAGATGCCCCAGAAAGTACACATTATGTGTACTGGAAGTGTGCGCCTACGGCTGATACAAGTGTGTATTAGCGTGCTCTAGGGCCCGAACTCTCTTTTTAGGCGTCTGAATCTCATACGTCGCGCAAAAGATATCTTCGAAGACATCTGAGTCTTTGTTTGTCAATCTGTCTTCTGGAAGAATGACAAAAACTACCCACACATGAAGCTCACATCCTATCATGTTCCGTTATTCTCGTACTTTTCTGGAATTGAGACCCGCGATTATAAAACTTGAGATATCAGCCGGAGCGGCATTTTATTCAAGTCATCACTGGTTGGAAGCATTGCCATAACATACACTGGCAAAAAGCTCCCACCAACGTTACACCAAAAAGAGAAGATCGTTTGGAGAGTTTTCGGATGCTCCTCGCATCATTTATTTCAGAGCTCATATTGCATATGTCCCTTCCTACGTGCAAATCGGGAAGAATGGTAAGGTTGGCTTTGAATTGAACCACAGCAATGAGTTCCATGACATCCTTCCTTTTGTGGATACCTATCTTGTCATTGTGAACAGAGATATCAATTTTCCAAAATTACATTGGCGATTAAGGAAGAATCTTCACGAGCGTTGGCGATTTGATTTATGAATTACGTTCAGGCCCTGAATATTCCGCATATCACGCATCTTTTACCTGCCCTGATATTTGTTGACTAGTTTCCCCTATTAGTGGTAGTGGTTGCACCTTGGGAAGAGCATCTCTCGTGTCGCAACTGTTTATTTGCCAATTTGGTCTTGCGGATCGTGGATATGCCACCGTTGACTGAAGCCTGAAAATTATCTCGTCGCTGGCTATCCACGTCAGAAGTAAGAATGAAGACACTAGCGGAAATTGCGTCGAAAGGGCACGGTGTGAAGGCATGGAGATAAAGCAACTGTGAGGTGGTGTTTCATGAGCAGGTGGCAGTGCATTCTGAAGGATCAGGGGCAAGGGCGGTGGAATGTCAATGAATGGACAATTAGTTTCTGATATCCTGGCCTGCTTGGCTTCAAAGATGGGTTAAAATTGAGATAAACACCGATGGAACCCGGACGACGAGTTGATGGAAGAATGGTAAGTCGGGGAAACCTTGGCCAAATGCCACGCACAACGCTGAGAGCAGTTTCTCAGCTGCCGAGGTTGTCAAACAAGGCCATTGGGGTTATGTAGTTGAGATCGTGGGTCGCACAGTATCGACCGGAAATATCATAGTCTAGAAGGGGGGGGGGGTCCCTTTCTGTTCTCTGAAGACCAAATGGATCCTGGTGTTTTGTGCTAGACCTTTCTCTCAACAAAAAGCCGGTTCCTTGCGAAGAAAGCAGTACCATGTAGACTGGGAAAACTGGTAATATCTTTTAATATAAGCCTATCTGGACCGCAAAAGGGATCCTGGACCACGATTGTATGATAAAGGCGGATTTGAAGCCCTTACAAGATATCCGTTGAATCTATGAAAAGTTGAGGATCTTGTTGAAAAGCCGATCTCCGTAATCGATTGTAAAATAGCCCTCTACGTCGTATAGTTATGCCAGAGTGTACCTATCGCTACTCGATGCTTTGCGTTATCTTTATCTGCAAAATCTTGCTATTGTTCTTGCTAAAGATGTTGGTGTTAATTGACAGATTAGGGAAAATCGAAATTATCGCTATTGCTAGTCACTTACCAATTCTATGCGGGTCAGCACTTAATTCTTTATTTACTTTAGAAGTCTTCCAATGTCTCAACGGTATTCAACAACACTACCCACACATGTAAAATATCCATAGGTCCTAAAAAGGTGGCACGCGCTAGCTTTTCCAAAATGGTAAAAGCGAAACCCACTGAGTTGCTATTCATAAACAACCAGACCGTTCCAAAGGTCCCAAAATAGATTGGTTCCAATTTTAACAATCCTCTCAGTAGTAGCTTGCCCTAGAATCAAGTATTTATCCTTCTATGTCCAGTTCTGGGGTCAAACATTACCAAAAATGGGGAGAGTAGCTCGCAAGATTATCAAAATTGTCAATCCCAGAGACAGAAGAATCACATTCAAAAAAAGACACGATGGCGCGATGAAAAAAATCCACGAGTTAGGAGTACTATGTGACCAAGATACATTTCTTTTTGTCCGCGATCGCGTGACTCAAAGGGTCCGAATGTTTTCTTCATCAAACGAACAGTTTATACCTCACTACAGAACAATTAAGCTAGAGGACCGGAAAGGCCCTAGTGACATGCAGCATTATTATGATAAGACGAAAGGGCGGCCTGTTTGTAAAGTCTCTACGCCACTGCCATCAAATGATGGGTCCAATCAAAAGCGCGAAGTATACAAGGCTCTCCTTCAGCAAGGCCTCGCCTGTCACGACATGCTACAGACCGTTTCGTTACTTCGGTTCCAATAGTGTACCGAAAAACCCCTCATTCTAGTCTTATTCTCATGTCTTTGAAATAATAGGACGAAAAGGCAAACATCGTCATCTCCGATTCAATCACTTGAACCTTTCTAAAGGAGGTTCAGTTTGAAAACAGGGCTTGCTTTATGATGAACTACAGGCTTGGGACGATTTTCGAACGTCTTAAAATTGGGGGCGTTTTGTGTTGACCTTCAAAGCCTTCAAGGCGTCCTTCGTTACCACAATTCGTGTATCATTACCTTTTCAGAACCTACTGATGCTATATATGGCTGCGCCCTCCATCAACACCTTGGCAAAGCTTTACTATCAAGACAGAGTCTATAAATTCTACTCTCAATCTACGGCTTCTAGCATCGAGCATACCGCTGGATGTGCCGAAATCTTTAATACGACAAAGTGACGCGCTCGAGGCTTTGCACTATGACGTCTCAGCCATTGAATGTAGTGAACTTCCAGTTATTAAATCAGCTGTGGATAAAAATAAGCGCACTTTGAAGGCTATCCAGGTCATAGCTCAATTTGGCCAGTGAAAAGGGCTTGGCCGTAAATTATATAATCAGCAGCTATATTCTTTCTACAGCTATCCTGATCTCACGCATCTTGAGATGGGGTAAGTGGTAAAACATGTGCATGCTACCCTGACGCAGTAAATGGCGATGGCTATGCCAAGATGGCAATGTGAGCAAATCATCATCAATTACGTTATAGTAGAATGGTTGCTGATTTTCTTTGCAATAATGTTGACAAATCATATTGAAGGTAGCATAGAGCGCATCTACGGATGTAAACCCCGAGATTTTCTTCCTATCGCCGGTAGTTTTCGTACATCTATGATTGAGCTTCAAATATCATGCATATGACCCCTGTATAACGTCCTGAGAGAGGGAATGTGGCAGAAATCCTTTAGTTCTAGGAAACATCGTGCAGTACTTAACTTAGAGTGCCATAGCTGATGTTGCCAAGCCTATTCTACTTAGACTAAGGAGACTATCATAGCATATAGAAAAACATGCGAAGCAGACTATGCTGATTCTATATAGGGGCGTATTCCTCCACTATGCCACTCCACAAGCACCAAGCACTACAACACAATGGCAAACCCGGTGGTTCAGAACAAAACCGACCGTCAATACTGAAGAGCACACCATTCGATAAAGAGCTCTCGCTCTAAGGCTGCGGAGGCATGTATCAAATTCACAGCGGGCTGCGAACACGCGCATAAATAGGCCGAAAGTTGCATCGAGCCTCACATTCTGTAGCTAAGAGGGCCACAATAGACAAGCAGCGTCCCGTAACGAACTCAACCTCCCGTACGATGACAATCACGAGCCAGATGCTGCACAAATGGTAGGATTTCTTAGGAGCAAATCCCTGGGAGCAAATAAGAAATTCCCCTATAGTTAACTATGGCACGGTCAACTGCGGCCTGAACCTCCTGGCTTATAGTCGATTGAGCAAGTTCGTCGATATTTGACAAGTACATCAGAAAAGATTGCCTTTTTTTTCATATATCAGAATGGTCCAACGTAAGATGATGGCCTACTGGGAACAATGTAAATTCGAGTTCAAATGAGCAAGGCGCAGACAAACAGTCAAAGCGATACTGTACGCTACATATCGATTCATTCTCGAAGTGTCTTCCTCGTTCTGCTCCGCTATGACACGGCTTGTGCTCCCGTGTGCGGGATCGGGTGGGTATTGGAAACATGCTGATCCCGTGCCCAACACATCAGCTGTCAGTATTTACCTTATTGAACATAGGGGTCCAATCAATGGTGTCCAAGTCTGAGACTGTAATTTTGTATCCGCCCTCGTTCCAATCTATATGGAGCTTCCGATTACATACCATAAATTTTCCGATTTGCCGGCGCCATTACGCAGACATCAGCGCAGCGGAGTCACCTGATGATGGGGCTGAAAAACCTGGGTATTATGAACAAACAACAGTCTCCCTCTCAATCTCTCGGATGGCAGCGAGAATAGATCCAATGGATTGACAACTTGTCCACTGCCACATATCCAAAAGAACCAAGCTGTGTAACCTCATCGGACGCCCTCTCAACACCAACCCTCCTTCGGCTGTTCATCTCGTTTATTCCGCGCCTGAAATTATGGTACAAGAAATTCCTGCTGTACAGCAGCGCCGCGCGATCAAACAGAAGAGCTCCCTCCCCCAATCTTCTCCCCTTGCCAACGTCTCCACGGAGCTGAAATTGATGATAATCTACCACACCCATGCTGCCACTGTCCTTGCCTTATTGAGAGCCAACAAAGTATTGTGGGGCTTCGACAATCCCTGGAACCGCGATTTATTGCGGCCGCTCAAAGGCTTTCTCGCCTAATGGTGCCTGAACCGTCAATACGTATATCTAAACGAGACGGCCCGGATGATATTATAGATTGTCGAAACGGCCAGTGAGTGGCTTTCAGATCAAATGGTCAATCGAACCAGTCGTACTGGATGGATGTGAGGCAAGGAAAGGGCTTTGGGAGTAGTACGTCTTGGAACGACGTGGAGGACAGCAGAGCTGAGCCTACCATGTCAGTCACGGTATGGCCTAGGCAACAGAGCCTGCCCGACTTCCCGAATATGCCGGAACTTCGAAACCCAAGGGTCTTTGGCAGAAGGAGGCTATGTCTCGGATACGAGAGAGGGGGACCTGAGTCTTGGAATCTCGTTGTCCGTCTGATGTCAGGCTGGAGGTTTGTAGGAAAGCGATCTTCATTACAGGGACAGCCGTATCTCATCAACTATAACAGTGACGTGGTTATTCTTTACTCTGAGGACGGGGAGATTCACGTTTGTAATACTTTTCTCGCAGAATCTTGGAAGCTGGAATACCAGGGCCACAGTATTTTTGAGCCGCCGATGATCCCACCAAATCGAACCGGCTTCATCGTTACGTCGCGTAAATCAACAGAAAATATCCTCGAAGACGTCCGAATCTTCATTTGCCGATCTGTCTTCTGGCATGTTACCAAAAAGGCCATACATGAAGCTCACATCCTACCGTGTTCCTTTATTCTCTTACTTTCCAGGAATTGAGGCCCGCGACTATGAAACTTTACGTCTTCACCGTCATTTGGGATATCAGGCAGAGCGGCATTTTGTTCTACTCGTCGCTGATTGGAAGCATCGCCATAACCTACGCTGGCAAAGAGCTCAAACCAGCACTACACCAAAGGAGAAGATTATTGGACAGTTTTCGGGTGGTGCTCGCGTGATCTATTTCGAAGGTCTCACTGCATATGTCCGTTCCTATGTGAAAATCATGAAGAATGACAAGGTTCGCTTTGAACTGCACCACAGCCCTTGTTTCCATGGCATTACTCTTTTTCTGGATAGCTATCTTGTCATTGTGGACGAAGATATCAATTTTCTAGGACTACATTGTCGCATAAGGATCTTCACGAGGGCTGGCGATTTGATTTATGAATTACGCTTAGGCTCTGGATATTCCCCACACCACACAAGCATCTTTGAGGAAGGTCATAGTATTGTGATCTACGCTAAGGACTTGTCGGAAGCAACCGTTTGGAATTTTGGGGGGACTCTCCAAGTCCCATCGGTCGCTAGGTGTGAACCGATCAAAAGAGCGAACGAAAATCCAGAAGAACACTACAATCTGAGAAGGGCGATTTCGCAAAAGGTTTTACCAACCGGGAAAGGTGCGGAGGTAAGTGTATGCAGTCAATAAATATTCTTTTTGTCTATGTACGCACATCTAATGTGTTCTACTATATAAAAATAAAATCAGAGCCTCCTACCTACGGGATAACTACCTCCTTCAGATTATGTACCTTTCAATGGTGTCTACTATCTCATAATGCCCGCACAGAGGCCTGTTATGTACCAGCGAGCACTAGCAAACCATGAGAAATCCCTGGATCCAGGTCATACGAGCACCCTCCGAACCGTCAACAACCTTGGCCTTCTCTACAAGGATCAGGGTAGGCTGGAGGAGACAGAGAATATACACCAGCGAGCACTGACAGGCTGTCAGAAGGCTTTCGCTCCATACCACGATAGGACTCGGCGACTTGCAGAGACGTGGGGGGGTTTATTGAGCGTTACAGACAGAAAATAGCCCTTTATATTCCGTAAAGACATAATGACTTCATTCTCATATATTCTTATCGGTGAGTTCAATATATACACAATGCTCATGTTTTGCCACCTTCGCTTTTTTAAGATGGAGTAAGTCTGTCGCTAGAAGTGGAGATGAAAATTGTTGACAGATTGCATGTTTGCTGGGCTTGCTTGTATCGAACCCCTCTACCCAAACTAGGATTCTAGTTTTAGACCGTTGTGTCTTCCATACCGGTATTTTCAACTTAATGTCTGGTCAGTTGCGAAACGAGTAATCCACGCACTATTCATATCTGGACTAGCGTATCACTTGATTAGGGTTTGAAATGCGATCTGTATGTTCCCGCCATGGAAGGCGATAACGGTCGCTGCTGTAAATGCTCTTTTCTTTGCCTCCGCGAACTTGTAATGTTGCTCTTCTTTCATCGATAAGTATCATTAGATATGCTCTGGCTAACTAACCTGTGCAATCACTTTGTTCTTTAATGCTTCCTTAGAGAGCAGAAGAGAATATAATGACTATTTATTTCTAAGCTCCTGGCAACCAAATCTGGAGGCCGTATGTGGTGTCCAGACATACGTAACGTGAGAAATGGCTGTAAGGATTCTGACAGCAGGCACTATGGAGTACATTGGTATCGATTCTTTGCTCAAATAATCGAAGGTGGGGTCGGCTCCAGCGTAAATCACATCCAGAAGACTTGTCTCTTTGCATGACATGGATTTCAATACTAGGCTAGTAACCTGCTGAGGGGTTTCTCGAATATTCCAACGAGAACTCCTGTAGCATGGCTGACCCTTGAGAAGTCGCAAGGCGGGGCGACGGTGAGATTTGGCAAAACTCCATGGTGTAGAACTGGCGGAGGAAATCCGGAAATGATATCTTTTTGTGGCTGGGGCCGAAGGCGTTGAAGGACTTGAATTGGATGGTGATACGGCCAATGAATTCGACTCATGCCGTAAGGGATGTCCGATCTTCCGACCCTGGTTGGCAAAGAGACTAAGGTTCAGACTCGTGGTTTTTGTTTGCGCCACGAACAGGTCTTTGGTGAGAGGTTAGAAGAATTCACAGAATACTGCGTACTGGACAGATATTATATTCGACTTGTGCTCGACGGGTATCACCAAATCATTGGCAAACTCCTTCCACGGATATATTGCGCGAGATTCTTGACCACCATGCCAAAGTACACAATTTTTGTGGCGTCCTCGCTTCATCGTAAAACGTCAGATCAGACTCCAATTCTACTATAGGGTAGACACGAGCATATGACGAAAAAGCAGAATCTTCATAATACTGTCCAGATCTCGCGCCGTCTTTGTAAAGGCTCTTTGACCGCAAGGGCATTTCCTATGTGTACGACCCTTGGATTGTTTGAAAGACGCCCATATCGTGTTATTAACACCAGTCTGTAGACAGTATGATTACATAGGCAAACAAGCCAGGATACAAGGCCTATGCCTAGTGTAAGCAGAACAGTATCCATTGTGTGAGCCAATAGCCAAGATGACGTAGAAACTTCGGGTAGTATTGTATGTATATATGTATCTCTATTATTTTCCTTTAATTAGCGGCCAAGTTCCGTTTAGGTTATGCAAGCTCAGAGTTGAAAGGCTGGAGTACAGTACTACAGTAGTTCTCGAAATTGTTTATACCTTCACACTCTCTCGACTTGATTGCAGGAAATTATACCCTGTGGACGCTTATAGAGCACCATTCTATAACATAATGCAGCAATGCCTCATGTCCCATATTCGTACTGTAAAATACAAATCCTATTAAAGAAAGCGGTCCGAGCAGCCAAGAACGAGTGTGGAGGTATAATCGATTTCGAAAACTACTGTACATATCGATATCGGCCCAGCGGTTGTACTTCTTAGGGGAGCATTACGATCTTCTACCGAATACTCAGTGGGGAGGGCGCCCGGCACGAACAACAGAGCAAGCCCTCCAAATGTTTTCCAAGGAAACCGACCGGGCATGGTACAGGCAGATGGTCGCCACAACGGTGGCCTTTGACCTGAAGGGAGCTTTCAAGGGTGAACAAGACAAGCCTGGATATTTGCCTCGACATCTTTCAAATTAAGTTTCCTGGATTCCCGATTGAGAAAGTTATACCACCTAGTCCGAATCCATTAGCAGCTGCACAATACACGTGTGTCTATTGGGTTGATCATCTTCATCATAGCGGATGCTATAAAAAAAAAGGGTCTTGACGATGATGAGAGAGAATGTATTGATAATTTTCTACAAAAGAAATACCTTCACTGGCTTGAAACCTTGAGCATTCTAGGAAGGCTGTCAGAAGGCATAGCAGCTATGCTAAAGCTCGAGGGCTTACTTCAGGTGAGTAATTGCTCATATACCGAAACCATCTCCACTTCAAACATTATATCTACTATAATAGGAAAAAAGCGAACCACCTGCCCTTTTACATCGAGCTCAAGACGCCTCCCGATTCATTCGATACCACAGGCTAGCAATCGAAAGTAGCCCCCTTCAAGTATACAGTTCACCTCTGATATTTAGCCCTATGTTGAGCCTCACGAGAATATGTTATCAAAGGGAGAGACCGGATTGGGTTTTGAATGAGCCATTGGTGGATAAAGATTGGAGTTCCTGTCTTCAAACCCTCGAGGGGCATACCAGTGCGGTCAACTCGATTGCCTGGCTGCAAGATGGAAGCCGACTCGCATCAGCGTCAGAAGATATGACCGTCAGGATCTGGGATCCGGCCACTGGCCAATGCGCACCAACCCTCCATATCCGCTCCACCAACTTCGTTCAATTTGATAAAGTCAATTTCAATCATCTACACACGTCAATCGGAACATTTGATATAGGATCCACTGGTACCATCACGTCCAATCCTCACTGTTCGACCTTGCCAGAACAATACGGGTATGGTTTGAACGGTGACCATTCCTGGATAACCTATAATAGAGCCAACCTCCTCTGGTTGCCTGCCGAATATCGACCAGGTTCTTCCTCTCTTTTTGCTATGTCTGCAACAAATTTGGCGATCGCTTGTTCGTCAGGTCTTGTCATATTTCTCGCGCTTACAGAACAGAGTCCCATCCCTGGCCTTTGATCAATGTTTATATTGCTTCAGATCGCTGTGCCTTTCCTATACACGTCTCATCTTGAATAGCCTATACGCGTATGCCCAGAATCACGTTTAATAGAAAGAACTGGTGAGACTTTAGAAATCCCAAATTGTGACTATCTGCGTGAACCAATTGAGGGCTTTCAAACCGCAGATCAATACATTCAAACGCTAGGGCAACCGGTAGTCAACCGCCTAGGGGAGACTAAACGCACGATCTGAGGAATCGGGATCCTGCGCTCGAACTTCCATACCGTTGGGATAGGAGTGGTTAATCATCGTCCTCAATTTTCTAGTAAATCTACTTCAACACATTTTGGTCACCCAGGGTTCAGAGAGGGTGGGGCCCAAGGAATCCAGCAATTTGTAGGGCAGCGAAGTCGCTTGTAAAGAAATATTTAAACCCACCAGTATTGTATCTACGTATGTCTTCGCCCGTCCACTGTGTTAGCAGAGTGAACGTGGTCGACCAAGATGAGAGGTGTAGTGGCCAGACAACCGACTGAATCCTGCGAACCGGTCTGTTTGGCTGGTTTGCAAGTGAGAGGTTCTAGACAGGGCATGGCGCATACGACCACGATACGATAGCTCTTTTTGTGCCATTATTTATTACCGCACTAAGATACTGCCAAGAGTGTGGGTCAGGGGTAGGCTAACCGTAGAAGGTATGGCGTCATGCAAAACAGAGTTCAACAAAGAATTAAAGAGACTAAAGAGGTGAAACTGATTTCGAGCCCGTCTGTAGGTGTAAGTGACTCCTCTTTATAGTGACCTTCTAGTTACTGAGTCTAGTGTATCGATTTGTTGATTGATATTGTGTTTATCCTGAAGGTGGGCAAACTTGGAGAGGTCAAAGCTAGAAGAGAACGATTCTAGCTCATGAGAGATACTTCGGCTGGCAGTTCATAAATTGGCTGAAAGTACGATAGCCTTGACGAGACGCAATGCGGTCGTGAGCAGACTCCATCTCGAGGAAACTTGAACGGCTCTATCGCATGCCATCGGCAGTAGGACCGCGACCGACTTTTCCCACAATTCGTGCACCGTAAGCAATCTAGCCAATGGTCCTGGTATCTTGAATACGGGGGAGGTTGCATTGACTCTTCTTCTATTGGTATGTTTTCTGAAGGATCCAAATTCGTGGTTTGAGGTGTTGTTGCGTGGCACGACCAACTGACGGATAAGAAGCTGGAAATTGTGAAGCAATACCGAACAGACGTACCTATCCGCGAGCCGTACCCATAAGCCGATGATGAAACGCATTCGTAGATTTCAAGCTGCATGCCTCGCGGGAGTGCGATCCCAGCCATTAATCATGCTTTTTTATAGGCAGGAAAAGAGGCTGACAACGACCTTAGACGCATAACCCGTAAGCTATAATGATGACCGTCAGTGTCGTTCGTTATCAAGAGGTCATAGGCACCTAAATGGGCCTAAAATATTGTAAAATGGCACGTAATCCCGCAGTATCCCCTCAACCATTTCAAATGTTTGCTTGCGATAATGAAAGGCCGTATGTTGCAGGTCCTATGTCAAACCTTATGTTATCTAGCTGAATACCATGGGGACCCAAATCATTCCAACTGCCTCCACCACCACCTGAGACAGTCCTCGCAAAACCTAACCTGAGCGTGCCGGCACCGTGCAGGCCACATCCGATCTGGTCGTCTACAGTAGCGCCCGATATCGCCTTCCATGTCGGGAACTGAGAGATGCTCTTTCAAACCCTAGTCACATGATACGGGAAAAATAACAGGTTTTGTACCTGTCCGTAGGAATACCACTTGTTTTGTTGTGAATTGTAAGACAGATACAACGGCCTAAAATTAGAAGCCTTGAACGTCTAGGTTCCACGCAAACGTAACAAATAACGCAAACAAAGTAACGGTTGAACTGGCAAAGTGTCAACTTCTCTCGTCTGCGTCTTGCAGTTGCTTTACTAGAGAGAGCTTGATGCTTCCCGGGGGAGGCAAATTTCAACAATAAGGCTTGGTTCGGGAATCTTTGTCACTGGTCATTATCATGCTGCGTTTACGGATCTATTGTATACCCGGTAGCCCTACATCTCTGCTCATGTCGCTAGTTTTTCTTTTAGAGGCACATTGTAGAAACAACTAGAACTGAATCATAGTACAAGACCTATAAACCTTTTGATTCAGACTCGTGTTCATAGTTGTTACATCTCGAATGATTGTATCAAACGGCACAATTACTTTGCTTGGACTTCGTTTAATGCCTTGAGACCATTTTATCTTCTCTCGCAATTATTTATCTTGACTATAATGATGATCTCATTAAACCGATGTAGCTCGCTATTACATACATGCTGCTTACGGAAAAGGCGTTCCGGAGCCTGCTCTTCGACGACAAAATGGTGGTGCATCCCCGGTATACAAATCTATCCCTGTATACAGGACTCGGCCTCTCGAGGTCCTGCAACCTGAATTGTAACGCCACAAACCGGCCGGAATATTGCAAACAAGACAAATTGTAAAGTAAGTCAATTCATCCGTACATGATTATTCCCGCATTCCCCGCGGGCGTAGAGTGTCACCTTCTCTCTGTAATGCAGCTTTCTCTCTCTTCTCTCACTTCGCTTGGCTTCCCCCAGTCACCGAGTCCCTGCATCCCCAGGACCGCCAGTTCAATATCCCGCATCCTGTATCCTGCCTTGCGCATCATGCCGGCAGGTCGTACACGAATAGGTTCGGGTTGCAACGCCATGCTAATGTGCATATGAGGTGCGAAGACGAGGCGGTCCTGTTGTCTCAATTTCTGTATTGTTGAAATGGTTTCCTGAAATGATTCAATCTTTTCGTCAATATTCACTAGATCGCCAAGACTGGTTGTATATGAATGACTAATATACGACGAGCTTTTGTGCAGCAATAGGACGATAAGCCGCAACTAAGCTAGCTAGTTATCTGAACTTTGACAGCTTATTGATCTCCTGATTCACTTCGCTCGACCACGACCTTGATAGCGCGTCGCGAACCGACGGTACAGTAGGTGAAACCTAACATCTCTCACAATCAACGCGTCTCCGTGAGGAGACTCTACAGCCCGGGGGAATGGAGTGTCCAAGCTTTTTCATAGATAAAGAGGAATTAAGACAGACCTTCAATGGTGAGGCTCAAAGCCCACCGCAGCACGTTTGGAAAAATCTCAGTGGGGTGAATTATGTATTTACACAGTTGTTGAATTGCTTTATTACAAGCCAAGTGCAGAAACAAAGCCAAGCCACATGCATCGGGAATAATTCCTGCATTTCTATGTGTACAAACAGACATTACGACTGACATAGAACCTGGTTCGTGACTAGATATCGTTAGTTACTACCAAACCTGGTTAATCACAATCGACGGGATTCCGGTAGGAATCATCAGGTGATAATCCATATATATATCTACACTTTGTGTACAATTACAGAAAAGAAGGATTTCTGCGAAATCCGGGGGGTCCCGGGCTTCGCCCCCCCAGGCAGAGGCGAAGCCCGATATTACGAAAGGAGTATTACTCCAGCCAAGTTAATGCTTTTTTACGTGTTAAATGAGATAGTATTGTTTACAATCACCCAAGGTGATGTTTGTTCAGACAATGAACAAGGAAGATAAGGTATACGGAACAAATATTGTTCTGTAGAAAGAGGGAGAGGACGGTGAGTCCCCTCATTGGACAACTTTTTGGAAGAGAGCGCCCCGCTTTCTATTATAACATTGCCCCAAAAAGTTGAGACTTGGGACTCAACTTAATTCCCCGATTAGGTGAATTTTGGTTACCGGAGGGGCCTGCGAGTAGGCGGGAGGATACGCCGGCCATTGGCCGGATCGCGCACTAGCGCGCCCGAAGGGGATAGTAGCCGTGCCAAGCACCCAACACCAGGTCCCCTGGTGTTGGGTAAGCCCCACTAAACGCAAAATTCCCACTAAACGCAAAATCTTCAATTTTTTATCACTTTTACCCCTATTTTCTACCACACTACGATATCAAATCGAATCAAAAAAATGGAAACCAAATCCAGCTAGCGGTTAAGGCCTTTACTGAGGCTAATAAGCCTAATATCATAATTGGCGCGAGAATTCGACATACCGTATCATCGACTGCGGGCTAGGATTCAGGGCCGCCAGTCCCATGCCACCTATGCCACTATAAAGAGAACATTAAATTTAATTCAAGAAAAGACACTTACTAGCTGGATCCAAACGCTAGATAGTGCC
>LACB01000555.1:0-17290 GCA_030142185.1 Penicillium thymicola
GAATTGGATTTAATGCCTTCGATATTTTAGCACGGTCGGCACAAGAGACACGGCCACGAATCCGGCCCCGAAGACGATCAGTTGAAACCCCAAATTGACGGGCTAACCCGGCGATATTAGGCTTGGTAGATTGATGGTATGCTTTGACGGCATCCTGGATTCGATCCTCGATATTTTCAATTGAATTTGACATGGTGGTGTAGTAAAAAAATGTATGGGAAGTGAATACAATGATGAAAATCTGGTATCTGGTGGCGCGCACCAACACCAGGGGCCCTGGTGTTGGGCGCTTGGCACGGCTACTAGGAAGGTTATAGATATATATATT
This sequence comes from Penicillium thymicola, assembly GCA_030142185.1. Classification (NCBI taxonomy): domain Eukaryota; kingdom Fungi; phylum Ascomycota; class Eurotiomycetes; order Eurotiales; family Aspergillaceae; genus Penicillium; species Penicillium thymicola. The sequence goes on from LACB01000555.1 coordinate 329, forward strand.
TTAAAGGTGTGGGTCCGAAAATCGATTTAGGGAAATACTTTTGACTAATTAGTATATGAGGTATCCCGCCCCCCCTGTAAAAGATAACTCCAAAAGTTAATAAGAATCAACCAGACAATCATTTTATCTCCACACACTTATTCCTTCGGAGCTACATACCTCTTAGAAACATTTCATCGGCCTTCCGGATAGGTTCCCGACTCCGAGCTCGAGGTTTAGAGATGCTTTGAAATCGGATGCAACCTCACTTGGCCACAATAAGGGTCAACGCATTCAGTATCTGATCTCATTCCACTATGAATCATGGATTATTTATGAGTCTCCTGTTCGTTTATAATCAAACTCAATTCTATTACCTGACATGCCGATCAAAGTCTATTTGGGCGCTTGGCTTAGCTTCGGTAGGGTAGCTTCAAGCCGTTGACCCGGTCCCGGCCACCGGGTCCGAGTTATTACCGTGGCTAATTGTCACATGCTATTTCGGTAATACGAACATCAATGTACCGGATAAAGTGTTAATACGGGGGAAATGAATAATGTCAATTATACGAATATGAATACTGCGTTTATTCAAGTGAGTAAAAAACCATTTAAACTTCGTATTTGTGTTCCACGAATATGAATATGGCGAATATCCGCACTTATTTATTCCTGTCGGAGCCCCAGGCAAGGACCAACTTCACTGGATATTTAAGGCTCCCAGTGGCAATGGTAGACAGGCGCGAAAGAGACTCGATGCCCCTGAAGGGTAATGCGCTACAGTGGTAGTTTACAAAGCGTTTGCTGATGACGCTGGTAGACGAATTAGGAGATTAGGCCTGACTGGCAAATAAGGCAACTGCGTTTACACGGGTACTAGTACCCGACCGAGGTATATGATATTGCTATCGTTCCAACTTTGCAAACTATTTTAATCATTCAATTGTCATTTACCGACCGAAAGGTTTCACCTAGAGACATAAATACATCCGCCAGTGGCACAGGGGCTGCGATAGTAATATTCAGTCTTTCGCTGTTCCATTCCCAACATGTCAACAACTTCTCAATCGGACAGTGTTGCCAGTGCACGCTTAGCTCGACTGGCTCAACTAGGCACTGAACTACACGCAAACAGCCCGGAGACAGCCGTTTGGCTTGCACTGGAACAGACATTAGCCGACTTCTTTGGACATTCTTTATTCACTGTCCTTGCATTTTCGGAACAAGGTGTTACAAGACTTCACAGCACCAATACAGAGCTGCACCCGATGGGAACAAGAAATAAGTCCCCCGCTACGGATCATGACAAAGAGAACGTTGGAACTCCACCTCCACCACCCTGCCGCGCAGCGTGGGTCCAGCAGGTTTTGGTGGATGGCAATATTTGGCGTGGGTCCGTGCGCGAGGATCTAAAGGCAGCATTTGAAGACTGGGAGCAACTTTGGCAGGCGGGTTTGGGATCAGTGATGAACATTCCTGTCCGTCTTAATGGTGTCACGATAGGATCTCTCAACCTTCTTGACAAGGAGCATGGGTACGATGCAGCCGATCTCAAGCTGGGCATCCTGATAGCACAAATCGTGGCATGTTTTGTTCATCGAGTGGCTGAAGAGACAGCGAAGTGAGTATTGAGACTGTATTCATATGCAAAGCTTTTTATCGTGGAAAGTATCAAAGGCATTATCAAGGAGCAAATAGTCGACAAGACACACAGACAATGTCCCTCAAATCTTGATTTATAAGTCACTACATGGTACCTGTCTTTGGATCGGAGCGGTAAAATGAGAGAATTCGAAATCATAGATAGTCTGACGAGGCTTAAAGTGAAAGATGCCGCGATGCGGACTGGGTGATGAGATATTCATGTTACTGTGTGCATGAAGACTTCAGATTAAAGAACTATAGATTGTCCGGATCCTCATAATATCACTCTTTTTCAATGCTCCTGGATCTTATAGGAAGTAGCGGATGCTCTTATTCTCCCAATCGGTCTCATCTAGGTCGATTTGAGCTGCATTGTCTTCGATAGCTTGTCCACTTAAGCTGGCCTCAGCGCCTAACCGTTGATCGCGCCTCTTGTTCCATCTCGCCATCAGCTGTCTCATGATCATAATGATTGCGACATTAAGAACGAAGCAGGCAATCATGATGTTGAACGCAGTCTGAAAATATTAGCCTGCACTCATCTTATACTTGCAACGGAACGGAATAAGCCACTTGGAACTCACCTGATAAGTTGGAGCTTCTCGCGGCAAAAAGGTCAGTGGGCCGACAATATATCCTATACAGAAGCCAACAAATAGCATTCCATTGACTGTCGCTTTCTTGGTATGTCCAGTGATGTTGCTGGACACGAGACTGAGGATTGTAGGAAAGGCACTAGCGTAAGCGCTGATCAACCATAGTCCACCAAGGCGACTTAGGTTGTGGGACTCTGGGAGTAGTTTGATCATCAAGGCTCCTGCCAGGGATATGATGTTGAGCAGAGCGATAGACACGCATCGAGCGTTCTTGAAAGTTATTGATACAATCACAGTGAAGGCGACATAAAACAGGAGGAAAGCGCCTTGTGACATGGTGAGAAGTTGGGTCTGCAAGACGCTGTAACCGAAGCTCTTCAAGATAATGCTTCCAAACTTCAAAATTGTCTGATTAGCAGTGGGTTGGTTGAATGTGCGGGCTGGATTGGAAAGGTAGAAGATGCATCTGATCATGCTGTAGTAACATACCGCCGTCAAGCCACCACCAGGGAGAGTCGTAAATATGCAAAGTAAGAAGAACAGCCAGGACCGAGGATCCATAAGCGCTTCCATCATCTGCCCATGGTTCCATTTTCTGGTCTCGGCTGAGTGTCTCGCACCTTGCACACGGGCAAAAGCCAACTTTCTTTCCCTTTCATTGAGAAACCATGCGGTTTGAGGGTTGTTAGGCAAAAGCCACAGAAGAAGGAGTCCCCAAAGAAAGGTAGCGGCCCCGAAGATGATGAACAGGAGCTAGAATGACAGGTTAGCTACGGACTGAAGCGGCATTTGGCTACCACCACTCAAGAGCTTACATACCTGCCAGTTTTTGACCACACTGTGAATATGGGATATGGCATATGCAAGAATACCACCAAAAATGTAGGCGACGCTGGCTCCTCCGTACCATAAACCATGCCGCAGAGCATGCTCGGATGGTTTATACCACGTAGATGTTATGATCGTAAGACCCGGGTTCACTGCAGCCTCAAAAGCCCCCAACAAGACGCGCAGGGCAGCAAGACTCCCAAAGTCATTACCACCAGCCATACACATCTGTATACTCGCCCATATCAGCCTAGCATATATCCAACAGTGTTAACTCTCCGAGGTATCCGATCGGTTTTGGAAGGGCAAACGTACACCGAAACTACTACGACTTTCGCCACCGGGAACTTCACTAACAGGATTGAAGCCAGGGGGCTGGCTGCGAGAAATCCCACGTAGAAGAAGCTGGATACCCAAGAATACTGCGTCCCTACAAGTTTCTGCGACAATTCGATTATTGGTCATTGGTTCTATTAGTCTGAGTTGCAGGTAGACTTACCGCATCCTCTATGATACCCATGATTGCGGTATAGCCAAGAGATGTCTTATCGAGATATTGCAACAGATACAGGATAGACATGAGCGGAATCAAGCTGTTTTCGATATCAATCCCGTCAATACGGCTATGGAATGTTGCACTGTGCGCTAATCACTTACTGTAAGTCAATTTTCCGGACGAGCTTGCGCTCCTCAGCAGCGGTCATGACCAAGTTTGATTCTGCCTCTCCTGTACTGGCATGCAAAGTTGCGAAATCCATTGAGGGCTTTGCCTCTGCCATGAAATCTTCCTTTTCATTTGGCGCCATAGTGAAGGGCGAGCGAATGCAGTTGACACGGTACGAGTTTCTTCGAGTTGGACGTTCCAAAGTACCGTGAACGTAGGTGATCCTCGAGCAGGAATTGTCTTGCACTTTATACATCATCACTCCAGGTCATGCTTCATGATAAACAGGCATTGGTGTTCAGTGACCAATAGAATGAATGATAAATATCTTGTACCACTCAGCCAGCCCTTGATTGTTATCATCGGAGTACTCAGCGGGTACGTGTACCCGTGATTACCCCAGTTGTTTCACTATCTTTCTGGGGAAAGACAGTGACCGGGTACTTGTACCCGACTAGCAGCAACTTTATTTCGCCACGCGACGGCGGACATCGTGTGCTACGAGACGTTTACGTGCCGACGAACAAATTTCCCCGCACTGGATGGGTACAAGTACCCGAAGCAAAGGTTATCTACCCAGCTTTCTACTGCCGTTTGCGGAGTCGTTTACTCATCGCAGGCCGAAAACGTCTGAAGCCTTTTTCTTTTCCGGGTGCCCCGCCCCAACTCAACATTTCTCAACCCATTTCTTTTCCTGCAGACACTAAAATTTGAATTAAAGAGGCTACAATGACAGCAAAGACGCCCCCCATGATATCTGACGACGCTACTATTCCTTGGAACCTCCCTCTGCGGCCAAGATACGTTTTTTCAGGAGCCAATCTCGTTGACCCGGCAAAAGGCCAGGTGTTGGAAAACGTGACAGTCCATCTTTACGACGGCGTTGTGAAGTCTGTCAATGGCAATCCTAAGGAATGGATGGATGACTCTACCACGATAAAGGTCGATTTGGAGGGCAAGTTCGTCTGCCCTGGTTTGATAGACTGCCATGTTCATTTGACGGCAGTTCCTGGAAAGATGGGACTTGAAGAGATGAAGAATATGAACCCATCCGTTTCACTCTTACGCCAGCCACAGGTCTGCAGGTCCATGTTGGAGAGGGGCTTCACAACCGTGAGAGATTGTGGAGGTGCACTGTTTCCTTTAAAACAGGCCATCGAGGAGAATGTGCACCCAGGTCCAAGACTGTTCATTGCCGGACACGCATTGTCACAGACGGGAGGGCACGGAGATATGCGTGGACTACTAGATAACCACGAATGCTGCAGCGGAACGACGCAAGGTGTCGGTCGAGTCATCGATGGGGTGCCCGATTGCCTGAAGTACGCCCGGGAGGAGATTCGCCAGGGAGCAGACTTTCTCAAGATTATGGGCGGCGGAGGAGTGGCCAGTCCGACAGACAAGATCGAAAATATTCAATTTTCGGACGAAGAAATCAAGGCTATTGTGACAGTCGCATCAAACGCAGGCACATATGTGACCACGCATGCCTACACACCCCAAGCTATTCAGCAAGCAATTAGACAAGGAGTGCTGGGAGTTGAGCACGGCAATCTACTCGACGAAGAAACTGCAAAGCTTATGGCCGAGAAAGGAGCTTTTCTCACGCCGACACTCATCACATACGCCACGATGGCAAGATTCGAGGGTTTTCTTCCTCCAGCCTCAGCCAAGAAGAACAAAGAGGTGTTGGAGAAAGGATTGAACGCTATTAAGATTGCCATCGATGCTGGCGTGACCGTTTGTTTCGGGACGGACCTACTTGGCAAGCTACACTTCGCGCAGTCGCGAGAGTTTGGTTTGCGGCGTCAAGTTCAAACTTCCCTGGAAGTCTTGCGTAGCGCTACGGTCAACGCTGCCCGAATGCTCCGACAAGACAAGTTCTTAGGCCAGATCGCCCCGGGCTTCGCAGCTGACATGTTGATATTGAACGCGAATCCGTTGGAAGACATCACCATTTTGGACATACCCGAGAAACATGTGCTAGCAACGATCAAGGATGGTCGCGTTCATACGTCGAGATGGTCAAAGCTTGAGACCGATCTGCATCGGATTGTCAATATCGCTTAGCGATAAACTTGAAATTAAATATTGCTGCGTACAAATGTCATCTTAGTGTCTGCAATATCTAATCTGATTTTTCCAAATTGTGAGAGTAAAAGACCCAAGACTATTTATTCCCTTAAGGTCTTCGGCTTCTTGTCGTGCCATGGATACAATCCTGTCACTTATAGGCAGATAGGGGGTAAACATCGGCTTGTACCTCTACAAAAACCCGCCAAAAACCTGCAAAATCAAACGCGCCCACGAAAAACCGACCCATGGGCCGGATCTTTGTCGGTGGACCTGCTGCATATCCCGGTGACTGAAAAGATGATTGAGGTTGGGGGCAGGTGCATACATAATATTGACAGCCCATCTGCATCATTCCATCAGATGGTATTTCTCATATTAAAATGATGCCAAAAATAGAGTACCAAAAACACCAGTGCTGACACTACTGCACTTAAATGCACTGATGTTTCCGCTAATCCAGATACCCGTGGACGGCCAAGGGAAAATGAAAACCCGACCCAACCCCGCATTTGGCGAGGTGTGTAGCTCACATTTTATTGCAAGTATATGATGACCAAGTATCAGGTGACCAAGCTAGATTACCTAATCAGAATCCCTATAACGTTATTGGCGTCATTCACTTATCATAGCTCCTCTCGCAACGTCAAATACTAGACCACCAATAATTCCTGTCACAACGATTTGCTCGTCGTCCTTTCCTTATCAAGTATCCAATGAACCGCATTGATACTCCATTATAGTCCATTATATCTTGATGCCGCACTGGTCTGGTCGTCACACTGACCAGATCGACCAGGTCTACCATGCCTCCACCAACACGCCCATCAAAGAGACACCGCCCGCACGTTCCTTTAGATAAGCGTAAGAGGGCCATACGGGCATGCATCACTTGTCGGGATGGCAAGAAGAAGTGCATTCTGACTTCTGCAAATCAGTGCCAAAGTTGCACTCGCGCCGGCCAGGTCTGCATTTTCGAACCGAAACCCACAAACCGGGAGGATGCACTCTTCCAGGAATCACTGAAATGGAACAAGTCAGCCAATCTTCTAACTATCCTAACTAATCAACTCGTGTGGAGAGTGCGTTCACTAATATTTTACCACGTAGCCCAGTTTGGGAGGCGGTAGCGATGGATGTCTCTCGGAGCTTCCATGAAAGATTCCCCGGAGTCGAATTGGATTCTGAAAAGTTTTCAGTAGTCTTAAAGCTCTTCCAGGAGGCTGTTCAAAGGAATGAACAGGGCTTGCTCCCCGAGACCAATAGTGCTGGCGGGGAATCACTCACTTCAACTCATCAGATTTCTCCGTCTAGAGTCAATATGGAGTCTCAATCCATTGGTCCATCAGCTACAGAAATGGTCGGTATGTATAGATGAAGGATTTTCCTGCCAACTCAAATTATATGCTGATAGAGTTGACAGATAGTTCGCCTTCGGCATCTCATGCCAGCTTTCTAGCGGCAGTCTCTGACACAATCGCATCAGTACATATCAAAGCCCAAGATGTAATTGACGCTCATCACCTTGTGACCTCAAACCTTGCTTTAGGATGTTCTGGCTAACTTTTTACAGAGTCCTGTACACCTAAGCAGTCTTGCCCAAGAAGAGGACGATTCTGTGCTTAACACCATTCTCAACCATCTTCCACCCTACGAAGATGCCCAAGTCCTTGTTGACGTGTTCTTCACGTTCCTCGAGTCCAACTGGTACTATTTTGACGAAAAGTGGTTTCGCAATTTGCTCACAGAGATGTACATGAACAAAGCTTGTGCAACGCAGCAGAAGAAATGTACCACCATTTGTCTTGTGTTCCTCGTCTTGGGTCTTGGGAGTACGTTTGAGCATCTATCCAGGGCGGTCAACCTGCTCAATACCGACCGAGGGATTCCAGGTAGCACGTTATTCGTGCAAGCCACAAAGCTTATGCCGAGAGTGATTGCGGCTAACTCAGTCGAGAGTGCAATATGCTGTCTTTTGACATCGTTGTACCTTCTTGCAACTGAGGACATACCTCACCACCATATATACCTGGGGCTGGCTTTGAATTTGGCCGTCGGTCTCTGGTTGCATCGTACGGAAATAGGAAACCACGAGACACCTCGAGCTCATGAGATGAAAGTCCGACTATTTTGGACCATCTATAGCATTGAACGGTAAGACCAGTAGCGCCAGTCCCAAAATTGCTTGAAACTAACAGCATATCTAGTCAAACATCTGTCATTATGGGGCTTCCAACCATGCTACAACTAAAAGACATTACAGTCTCCCTCCCGCAAAAGCGACAGGACCTCGATCAAACCGGCTCTCAGCGAGCGGATCGCCTCGTCGCATTCATCACGCTAACAATGGTAATGGATGAAATCATCAACGCCGGGTACGTAGGAGAGACACCCGACCTCACGATAGATCTCGCAATTTCTAACGTAGGCACATAGCCCCATTGAACAAAGCTCTACGACCTATGAATGGGCTTGCTGCAAGCTGGAATCTTGGAAAAAATCAGTTCCGGCTCACTTCCTGTTAGCCCAAGAGTCTACATTTCGAGCTAATGCTCATCTTGATATCGTGTACAACATGATTTGGGTCAACATCGGCCGCGGAGCTACACTACGTCTTGTTCGCAGACGACTGTATCCTATAATGGCTGACTCGAGAAGCTCGGAGTGCGATAAGATATATCTCCGATCACAGAAACTGGCAGAACGATGCAAAGAGTCGGCCATAATAGTCGTTAACTGGATTGGTCAGCTGCACAGTCGTAACCTGCTCGCCACATTCTCCTTTACAGACATTCACACTTGCAGCTCGGCTGTCATCGTACTCCTTTTGCACGTTTTACTCCGACCTAGCTATCATCAATTGTTGCCTATCTCTTGTGGCATAGAGGCCCTGGGCTTTATGGCAAACGGCAGTACGTTGGCAATGAACGCACTGCGACTTGTTGAACGCCTGCAAGAAGGAGTTTATAAGGCTACTGGCATGGCTGGTAGAGACGGTATTCTTGACCAGCAGCTATCATCCCTGGCAACCCCTGACCAGAACTCATCGCCAAGCGATACCCTAAATCTTGCCAGGGACTTTCCACACGTTGCTGCTGCGAATGATACTTCTTATTACAACACCGCCCCTGATATTGCCCCTTTTGACCTGAATCTGCTCGCTGACCTTGACCCGTCGCTGCTCGAATATTCTGAACAATACCTGACGCTATTCGGGTTCGACGGCTTTGATTCTACGTTTGATCCGAATTTTTCGATGTAGGATAGAATTCTCTTCTGATATCGAAAAAATAGTATCTATCCGGAATATCATATCCACGTTGCAAGAACAAACATCAGCAGCTGCAGTAAAGGTGCCCAAAAACGTTGCGACTGATGCTCCGAGGGTTCCACCACTGCCACGCTTTAGATGACTGGACTCCAGACATGAATATGTAGCCTGCAGTAGTATGGAATACTATAGAGAGGTACGAATCCTTACTGATATATCTAAGCGCTATTAGCAGAGTGCGTGAACTGCTCAAAGGGGCATTGATTCCTGGGAGGTCGAGCGCGGTCAATGAAAGCCGGCAATCGCGACTTGTTATTCAGGACCAGGGGCACCACGTCGAGGCGACACCAATGCCATATACGCCGCAATTTCACAGGTTCGCACTAATAATTGTCTAGATGTACCAATTTAGTGATACGTTACTGGCACACTTGGGCGCGGTTTGCGAACTGCAAGCATCCACCTGGGGATATCCATATCATAGCTTAGCCTGCCTTAAGTTTCATGTGTTCTTTAAAACTTGTTGGGTCACGCTTGACTTCCTTTTCAATCTATTAATAACGATACAAATAGAATTTGTTTTATTTCTACTCATTTCAACACTGTTTGATATTGGTTTTAGATACTTGCGTCTCGAGATAATAGGTGTTCTGGGGGTTTTCTTCGTCTCCAATACCTATTCCTAAAGGGCATCTAAGACGCTTCATGGACTAATACAAAGGGGTTTCAGCCTTCCGAGGAATGGAGCCGAGTTGGGATTACCAGATTTGCTATTCGTCGTGACTTAAATCACACTATATCCGATACTTTCATTACAGGCAATGAAGACGTCGATATTGAGGGATGTTCCAATAATTTATTGTAGCAATATATTGAGAGTCGATTAGGCATCGTCTTTGTGAGATTTTTGCAGCCTGGATAATGCCTTGTTCTTGGTTGACAAGAAGATTAGCGAAATGCTGCCCAAGCCTGGAATATACCGGCAGCCGCTGTGAGAGTTCCGCTGGCTTTTACTCCTCTGCGAAGATACCAAGCAGAGCTAGACCATGCAATAAGGACAAGCAGGGCGGCCATGGTACGGCCTAGTGGATCTTCCAAAAACTTGGGGTTCTGTGCCCAATGGAGGTTAAGGAGAGCTAGAAGAGGATTTGTCAAAACTGAGGATCATTGCTTCGCAAGAGGGAAGATGTACCAGTTAAAACCAAAAAGGCACTGCCTTGATACCATCCGACCATACTACATGTATATGCGATATTTGGCAGTTCCTGGAATTGGCGGAGACTCTGGAATTGTTTCCCGGAAGCCTGACAAGATAAATGAGATTATGATCCCTCATAGTATAACTCTCTCATTGGTATTTGGTTCAACACTCACCGCATGCTTTATGGCAAAAAGAAAGGAGCCGTATCCGGCAGCTTTGAGAAGGGAAGGGTTTGGCATTTTGATGTCAAACGAGGACATAAGGGGTTTTAAGCTTGGGATCGAAAGTCAGGAGTGTCGGAATGTAAATAGTTGCGAGAAACCAACGAAACTGGAGAATAGAGGAGCGCCTACAATCAATCTTAAAATACTCTGGTCAACTTGAGCCTCGGCATATACTATCCGGCACAGCGTCGATCGTCATGGTTCAGCCGATCTGGAGGCAATAATTAGTAATGAATTTAGGTACAATCAAGCGGAAGGACGGACGAACAATTGGTCCGGCTCGTTGGCGGGAATTGCAAGGGTTACTGAAATTATGTAACCTCTGTCATTACTGGTCCCGGAAGCACCAAATCTCTATGGCTCGTGGGTCTACTATGGCCTTGGAAACCACACGGCCGCGACTAAGAAAATCCAAAACACAACCCCAAATGTCCATTTTCGAGATAAAGGCCGAACGAATCCAACAACATAGTCAACAGGGGCTTGAGAACAATTTTTATGTGTTTTGAGAGCTTCCACCGACTTGTCAGCACCACAATGGACGCAACCCAAAGTCTGGCTCTGCAGTATCATTTCAACCCGGCAAACAGCCCTTCTGGTGACTCGCGCCTGATTCGAGCTATCGTCTCATTACGAGTGGCTCTTGACAAATCCCGAGCCGAGGAATCCAGTGCAGAGCAGGAGTGGAAGCAGCAGTGGAAGGTCTCTTCTGTTCGGCAGTCTTCACTTCGATGGCTTTGACACTTTGAGAGCTTTGTGTCTTTGACCCTGTCAAGACCATTCAGCATAACCGGCTGAGCTGGGTTCAGGATGAAAGAGGACGGAGTGACCTGAGACCTACACGAAGTTCAACCTGCGACTTGTGCTTTTTGCACAACATCTGAAATTATAAGAGCAATATCAGAATTCATGCTATGTATTTTTCACATTAGCCAAAGCAGAAAGACAGTGCAGTTCACCATGCGATTGGCGTTGTAGGGATAAACTGACGACCTTTAAGAACTTTTGAACTCCGCGCGTAAGAACTGTTCCACCTTAGAAACAAAGTCGTCTTCACTGCTCTGAAGCACTCTTTTGACCGCTTCCGGAAGCAAGATCAACCGCCGATCCAAAGGTTGGGGGCGGGGTTCACACAAAGAAATCTGTAGGAGGGCCTTTTTCTTTAGCTGGGCTGTCATCTGGTCGAACTCGGACAGCGCTATCTTCACCAAATCTTGAATGCGACAAAGGCCTTTGGTGTCTCTGAAGCCAGCGATGCATTTCGAAAGTTTAATGGCTACGCGAAGCATCTTCAGGAGAGTTTTCCGATCGTGTGGAATGCGGTGCACAGCTGCGTGGCGAATGCTGGTAATCACGCGATGCCATCCTGTCAACGCGCTCAGAGTCAACTGAAAACATTCATCCTTGACTTTGTTTTGATGAGCTTTCAAGAATCGAAAGAACTTGTGTAACTCTAAAGCTTCTGGGCACGTCCATCCGGCCGCGAGAGAGTCCGACAGAAGCCATCGCTGAAGGAAGGCATGATTTTCGAGTTGTCGTTGTATGACCTGCAGGATCTGGTGTTGAGCGCGAAACGGAAAGTAGCCAACCGAAAACCCGGGCGATGAGCTTATTATTTCCATCACTCCTATCCAAGATGGTTAGCTAATACATATCCACTGCAGTTGTCAATACCTAGGTGTCCGACATACCATCATTTAGCAAATCATTCCGGGACATGGAGGTGATTGGAGCTGCGAATTTCAGCCCTTTGGTTATCAAACAAAGTTGCAAGTCAGTGAAACGACATAGAGCCAGCGAGCTGACAAGATTTCCTAAATATACACCGTTGTATGCATGTGAGGAACTTGTCGAATGAGCCACTGATAAAATTGAGGTGACTGTGTCAGTAGGTCGCATGAAATCCTCATGTTTTTGAGTGATAACATCATATTGCTGCGGGCTCATCAATGTAAATTGTGACTTCACAGCGGTCGGTAGCTCTCTCATACCGGAAACACCATTTGATCTGTTTCTTTGGATTACCAAGGATGCGCCGGATATATAACGGCGGATTGTTCCTCTTCTTTGCTTTGCGGTGCTTTCAACTTTTCTGTGCAAACAAGATGATTGCGCTGGGGATCTTCATTCTGAGCGTCCTGCTGGTTGCGATTCCAGTGGTATGGCCCTTGAACACGTGTAGGGCATTTAGAATATGTATAACCTTTTATCCCACGGGCAGAACATGTTGCCTGCCACCGAACCAAGGGTATAGAAGGTAAATTATGCTCAGTACCCGGTTTTGCAGGCACCTCTGGTACATATATATCTTTACTTTGATCTTTATCAACAATCACATCATCGCCACCACCTTCTAGACCCCCCAAGATGCCTTTCTGGGTAGTAAACTTGGCTTTGATAACTCGCTTTTGGTCTGTTTCTTGTTGGTAGCTTCTAATTTTAAACAGCGAGGCTGGAGAAAAATGTGGTGGTGGACTACTTTAATAGTCATGTTGTAGGTTTTCTCAATCTCCTTTTTTTGTTGGCAAAGAAAGAAAAGAAGAAGACTTTAAACCTTTTCTGATGAGAGATTGCGATTTTGTAAAATTTTGAGAGGGCCCAGAGAGTATTCGGTTCACTATGTATCGCTGCCGGAAAAGAGTGGTCTTCTCGGTGTTTTTTTCTGCGCGCTAGGTAGAAAATTGGCCATATCTCGTAACATAGGCAAAGTAAGAGTTGCACCTCTGGAGCCCATATTAAGTAGCCAATTCCCTATCGACTGCTCTTCAATTTGAGAGAAAATATGACCAGTTGGCCTCTTTTCAGTAGCAGATTCGCGCCCCTTGATCCGGGCCTTCAAAGTTGAGATAGGTATCGCAAAAGATCGTGCAGCAGCTGCAGCAGAGGGATATCTACCATTTTTTATGGCTTTTATAGCTAATAAAAGGCGACCCTCCTGCTCTGTCAACTTGTTCTTTTTATCAGAACTTTGGGGAGGCATTGTTGTTGTGATTAAAAAATATGTACAGTAGATTTCGGAAACGGCTTCCCCTAAAAACACTCGCGGCTGGTTTATTGACACTCACTTTGGGGGGCATCACTGCTTCTGTGTGTCTTGAATCATAGTTTCAATTCCATCCAAACTCGACATCGCACATTTTTTTCGAGCTTTATTTTAACATAATCCATTCGTTAAATATTTGAAAAATAATGAAAATCTCCTGAGAATCAAAGATCGTGGTTGAATCAGGCATATGGGATGACGAATCTTACCCGGGTCACTAGTAAAGTTGTGCCTCTTTTGTCGACACTTTATTTTAGTATCAGCCAGATCAGATAGAAATACACATCGCAAGTGCCGTGCAATGGCCTCATTGGCTTGTTCAGTACTAGTGCCTGCATCCCTCGGATCCGACAGATTACTGTCCCTTTAATATTATACTACAATATAAGGGGGACACAGAAAACATAGCAATTTTTGCTAGCAATCGAAAGATAGTGAATGCCATACAGGCCCGATATATTCCTTCAGTGACTATGCTAAGATCTGCTATTTCACGAATTCCACTGTGCACCAAAGTGAACTAAGTAGGCGCGAAAGTGTTCGTATTATCACGAGAACATCGACGACTATTCTCCAAAAGCTGCGCCAGAGCTTCCCATCTGTTGTATTGACGAGCCGGAGCACAGGGGACGGGGAGGTCTCTGTCAACTGGCCGAGCAGAGGCTATGGAGCTATAATCGTGAGGCGTTCGAACAAGAGTAGACTTGGGGCGTGTTTTCTTTCACCAATCAGCAGCAAATCACTGATTCATCATGTCAATATAGTCTTACCATATCTTCCTTGGAGGGCGGAGGGGTATCTGGATCAGAGTGATATGTAAAAATCTGACCATCAGGCAGTTCCATGATGAGCCAGCTTTTCATCATATAGAAGCCAAAATTCATTGTGACGCCGTAATAGATTGTTGCTCCGCTTGCGGAGTTGCTCTCGCTTGACACGACTTAGAGCAGGCGCCATCTGTCGACTAATTTACTGCAATCAAACAGCAGTTTCCCATGGCTGCCTGCAGCCTTTATTTATGTTGCAATACCATGGCCTAAGCATCGAAGGTGACTTCAACGATGTTCACCGCATGCGCAGATTTTCGAAACGATTCTCACCTGTTACGACTTTAATTGCGGGCTAGATTAATTGCGGGCTAGGAAATTCAAGAGATGAGGCTCGACGTTGACGTGCAAGATTGACATTTTCTATCCCCAGCATGAGACATAAAGCAACAATGTGAGTCTATGTGCCTTTGATCTTGCCGCAAATCCTAATATTTGATACATGGTATCATATCAGCGATTTAGCAAAGACCCAAAATATTGAACTAGTCAGCTTATATCATCAGTATGAGACTAAGCGGAGAGACGTTTTGGTCTTCCCATGCTTGATTGATTTCACATTAAGCATGTGAATCAACGTGCAATGGAAAGAAACAACTACCGCCCAGCAAACGTATGTATTGTACAAGCCTCTATCCCGACTTCCTCATGTTTTCTACGGCATCTCGAGATTAGTTGTTGCTTTTCTGGATATATAGCTGACAATGGGACTCTGTGTATGGGCGGTCTTGCTGCTGAGATGAAGACGGATCAAGCCAGCGGGGCCGTTGCATGTGATGTTGTTGTATGGAAACAGAGCCCGCAAAGCTTTCACCCGGTTTGAATTACCGGTAAAGTATAGCAGGGACGGGTATTGACATTTTGGATAGGGCAATTCCTGCACAAGTTCTCCCAGACGGTTGGTATCCACTAAATCCCATACTCCATTGTCGCTGACGAGATCAAGCCAAGCAGCCATTAGATAATTAGATGGAGTGGCAGATATAAGGAAGAAAGGGGATCTGCTGGAGGCTTTGTACTTGCGCACTCGTCTGGAAATGTTGCAGCGGTCCAATGTGTCACTGGACCCTCAGATTGGAACTGGCGTGGTCGTTTCTCGTCTCAGAATCTTATCTCAGGCAAGAATATTTGGGCGCCAGATTTCTTTTTTGTTTGCATCTGCAAACTGCTGTAGTCTGAATCAAGTTTCCAAAAAGTATCACTTTCTGTCGGAGGCCTTTTTTGGGACGTAGGTCAACTGCAAGGCTCACCGCGAGTCAAAGCTGCGGCGTCCTCTATTTTAGAAAGGTAGCAAAATTGAACTGCGGACTATATAATACATGTCTAAAGCTCTTTCTTGGTTTGTGTTTCGTGATAGTCCCTAACATTCTTTGGTCATTACCTCTGTGGGCATTCTCCCAAGTAAGACAGGTAAAATGAGATCAAAAAGGATTTCCCTCCCTTCCTGCAATGAAATCTGCGCTCGTTCCGTTCCGCCCAACTGAAAATGTGACGCCTGTTCTGTCTAGAACCAGCCAGATTGACCGCCCGATTGAGACTACCTATGTCAGAATGCTTAGGGAAGAGGCAGGAATGGACATCAGCTTCAATATCACGGTCGGTGTGGCTAATTGGGCACTGCTAGCCGGCTATCTCGTCATCCCCGGCACGTTCACGTCACTACAAACTTCGAATCAGGTTGAAAAGACTTTGCAAGTCAACAAGGCCGGTCGTACCGTTCTGCATACCATCCAGAACCCCCCATTACTCGGGATTGCGTGCCTTCTTCTTGTTAGTGGCGTTGGAGCTTTCATGTGGCTGCTGCACTTCCCAAAAATCAGGGGCAACTACATATGGCTGATCAATAGACTATTTACGTAAGTGAGCAAAGCCGTGAGAAATATTTGGAGAGCGCAGGGCTCAGGACTAAAACTGAACTAGACCTCTATCCTTGAATGCTGCCGCCGGGCTGCTGACCACTGTCATCAACGTGTGTGCGTCTCAAGGTGGAGACTGGTCGGTAATGGCAATTGTAACAACTACTGTAACTGGAGCAACTCTTTTTGTCTGTTTGGCACTCTTGGCGATTTACAAATTCTACAAGTTGGAGAAGATTATAAAAGAAGATGAGTATATCAGGCGTTCAGGCTGTGATCACAAAGTGATGTCAAGTTTTCAGACTGGAGAGGGCCATGTTCACGTTTGACGATGGTTTTGGTTTTTCATGCCGACTGGTCATGCAATACTTTTGGTTTGGTTAGAGAGTTCGATATTACCGTTCTGGTCCCTATTCGATATTGGTGACGCATCTCTGTCATGTAATAGTACTAGTCCCACCCCAAAGGGCGGAAAACTTTGTGCTTAAGTGTCAAGGATTTTTCTGCACAGTTGTTCTGATTGCTCAACAGAATAAGAGTCGGTTGGAGGCCTTTCTATGACGCCATCCTTGCCCACGAAATTCTGGAAATGAAACGCGCTGTCAGGTATGAAATTTGTCTCCCGTAGCAGATGTTCAGTACACATGGAATTTTGCCGCTTGAAAACCTGCTATTTGGCTCCATCAACTTCCTCAGATTGAGACCGGTCCGATACATGAGTTCTTGAGGTCAGCGCATCTGGATGCTTTGGCCAAC
>LACB01000556.1:0-17144 GCA_030142185.1 Penicillium thymicola
GGTGATCATCAGCAGTTAGCAGGAATACATTGCATTGCTGATCTCTCTCTTCTCCTGACTCGCTGTCACTATCGTACCGCGCTTGTTTTGAGGCAGTGCGAGGAAGTTCTACAGCAAATCCAGACAGATCAAAGAATCAGATTGTCCAGGGAAATCACGATGGCAACAAGCGACAAGCAAGTTATGGAACGTTCTCAACGAGTCCAATGAGACGTGACTCTGATGAGGAGTCATCTAACGAGGCTCAGATCGAATATGTTTCTCTTGTTGAATGTGATTATGGTTACGAAGAGGGCGCCCCCCCCCCAAAACCACGAGACTACTGACTAAGAGTCGCGTTTATCGAGGTACCTTCGACGACCAACCCACTAAAGCAAGAGCCCGCTTGGCACTTAAACTTGTGACCTAGACAAGAAACTAGTCCCATTAGCCCATTAATATCTTCTCCAAATATAGCCCGGGCATTTCAAGCAGGCGATCACCCAAGGCTCCTAACATTGGAGGAGTTATGCTTCGCCGTCGGCCGACACAAGTTGTGAGTCCAAACCGGTCAAGGTTGTTAATTATGTCGATGATTGAATATTTATTGAATATTGGATACACTCAGCATCTTTACAGAATGTATCGAAATTAGTTTCATCACTTTATGCTCTTTGATTCTCTCCCTGATAACTAGACATACCGACCAATTAGAAGGTAAGTCACATGATACCAATAAACCCTACCATTCTCAGTATACCTAAGCCTTTCAAGACCTTTGCTGCACTATTCCTACATCATCGACGCATCCTTGGACAAACTTCCCAAGTAGAGAGATTTATTTCTCAGATATACTCCGTCTCGACTCGGTAGCAATTCCATACGCACTATATGTAGTGTTTCCAGCCTTCCCAGCGAGTATGATGATCCGAAAGATAGTGGACAGCTCCAAAGCCCCAATGGTTTCGTCCACCGCAGGGACCAGCATCAACAAAGAACCTCCAAAATTGATGATCACCGATGTCTTGAATGAGGAGGCGTTCAGTGCAGATTCCTAGGGAATCCTAAGCGGAGATAATATCAAGAGTGAACTCTATGTTTTACTAAGGGAAGAAACGTGGAAAATGAAATGAGAGACATGGGAATCAGAGAAGCCTATTTCAGACATCCAGATAACCAATATTGAACGCTGCAGTAACTTACGACATAGGGGGGCCATATCCCAGGCTGACAGATACAACGACAAGCGCCAAGCCTTGATATCAGCCTGACCCGGGGGCCAAAGATTTACATACGAGCAGCTTAAACTTAATAGAAGCCATAGCCTCGATTGAAGTGCGTAAGAACTCATACATTCATTCATACCGAGATGCTTCCAACTAACCCAAACCCCTCAAACGGTCCAAAGTATGCAATACCAACCCATCACTCCACCAGGCAATATAGAATCTTTGACTAACGATTGAACCTGTTAGGGAAAAATACAAAAGACATTACCGACCCTGAAAATAGAGAACGCCAATATGACCACTAAGGGAAATACGTCTCAATTCCCACTATCGACAGCCGACACCTACAAACAAGTCACAGCGGCACGAGCAACCCCAACCGAGCGCGACAATGGCGACTGCACATTGCAGGTCGATGATTTGAATAAGGAATTTGTCAATCACGACCAAGCAGAAGCAGATGAGAGTGGGAACGGCGGTCCCGAGCCTAGCACTCCTGTGCAGCGCAAGCGGAGATCTCATCGGAAATGGTACATCTGCGGTGGTGTTAGTATTGTGGTTCTTTTGATTGTTATTATTGTGCCCTCGGTAGTTGTTACGAAGCATTGAGTTGATGTGCTTTTTGGGATACCTTGACGAGGTTGGGTTGTTTGAACTCGGCATTGGAGACTCGATGTTTTGACTAAATGGGCCTCGAATCATCGAGAGGCAGTTATTTTGATACCCACTAGGACTTGGATAGAATGCTTGCGGTCATGATAAAGACGTTACGTTTGGTTTTGTCTATTACTATAAGCCGAGGCGTGTAGAAAATGAATTGTAGTACCTGGGCTATTGGGTGGTTCCTGGATTTCTCTATTACTGTCTCCTCGTATGTCGATAAATCTAGCTTCGTACCAGCGAAGCAGTGTAGACTTATGTCGTATCTGATGCCCAGTGGTGGTTGAATAATATACAAAGTAGTACACTTAACAGCATGTAGAATCTTTCTTTCACAAAGGTGTTCATTTGAAGCATTCGGTTTTTTAGTCTAGACATACGAGTAGCCAAGAAGAGACATAACATGAACAGGTTCATGACTAGCTAAGAGCGATGCGGTACACGCACAAGAACCCGGCGCCATGCATTGTACTGCAGCAGCAGATGGAAGCCTTGGAACATTGGTGCTGGTAAAAAGATGACACTATCCCATATACTATGGGACAAGGGTTCATATTTTCCCACTTCCAAAGGTCCAAGGGTTACATCACAACCAGATACAACACATATAGTAGTAGAAATGCGACCAAAGCTATAAAGCTTTAGTTCGGCTTGGAGACAGTTGTGCCCCCCGAAACCACAAGTGGTCCATTGCTAACAGCAGAATTCCCATTGCTGCTGTACGTTGGTGCGGGGGCTGAGGCCGTAACGGGTCGGTTTTTCAGATCAAAGTCGGAGGGGACTTCGGATGGCGGGGGTTTAGGAGGAAGATGGGCTGGCGTACCCCATTTTGCGATAGAGTCTCGAGGACCGGTGGGCACTCGGTTGGGAATCATAGCCGGGGCTGAGTCCATGGTCCGGTTAAGGGCGGGTTCCGCATACCCGTTCCATTGTTGCTGGACACCAGGTTGCATGTTACCATACGACTGCATTGTGTGTTGGCCTTTGTTCGGATGACGCCCGGGAGGAGCACCGCCGGGGATGAATGAGCGTGTCTGAGGGTTGAAGTGCGACCTAGCATATCCTGCTTGCATTGCTGCGTGGGACCCGGCAGGATTCATATGTTGTCCAGGGTATTGAGCATAAGGATAGGCGCCCATATTAGATGGCACATTGGAGCTCATGTTAGGACCCATGTTAGAGCCCATGTTTGAGTTCATGTTAGGCGGCATGTTAGAGCCCATGTTTGAGTTCATGTTAGGCGGCATGTTAGAGCCCATGTTGGGTGGCATGTTGGAAGCCATTGGCTGCTGAGGATAGTTGGGCCAATGGACAGGCGGCCCATTTCGCTGGTGCGGGGACTGCTGGAAATTCGGGGGGAAAGGAGCCGAGTTCCAATTGGGGGGTTGTTGGTACGGCGTCACATTGGGCACGGCATAGTTGTTCATTGCCGGCGAAGATGCGTTCGAGGACGGCTGGTTCATCATCCCCGGCTGATTCATCGAAGCATACCCGGAATATGGCGATTGCTGCGGCATATTTCCTCCTTGCCACGAGCTATTGGAGGCCATCTGGGGCGACATTGCCACTGGATACTGGGAGACACCATTCATGTTCATGTTCAGTTGCCCAGGGTACATGGCACCATTCTGACCAGATGGCATGTATCCGCCAGAGGGTGGCGGCACACCAGGTCCGACCAAGTAAGGCACTTGGTTTGGGTATGCGCTGTCACTTACAGGAGCATTGTACTGAGCAGCGCCATTTCCATATTGCATCCCTGGGTAGTAGGCATTGAACTGCGAGCGAACCTCAAAGCTGTCATCATGAGGAGTTCGCTGCCTCTGGTTCTTCTTGCGGCCGTTCGCCGAGCTGGAGCGTGACATGTTGGGATTCGAGTCACCGCTGGCGGGATCCGATTTGGCACTGTCGGGGAAATCACGGAAAATTCGTTCACGTACTTCATGGTATTTTGCCTCCCGTTCCTCCCTCGTCAAAGCCATTCGATCTTTAGCAGGCGTGGCGCCGGATGAAGACCCTTGGCGTTCTCCATCTGGTCCACTATATCCATCTTCCGAGTTGGCCTTTGAAGGGTTTGACGAACCTCCAACACTTCCTTCGAATTGCCCTCCATCGTTTCGGCGCATGATTTTCATTGCCGGAACAGCCGGAGGTGGAGTGCTATTGCAAGCAGAATGCACAGCAGACAAAGGAGTAGGTAGCCGACAGAATGGTGTGCGATGAAGCCGGACCGATGTCACATTATTGTCGACAAAATGTGTCAAGTGATAGTAATCCCCCAGCTTGTGTGCGAGAAGTCGCCCAAACGCGTTCGAGGGGGGCAACTCCAGGGATTGCTCATTGCAGTCCTTGATGAAGTACCGAATCTTTTCCTCTAGTTGTAGGATCAGGAGCCGATCTTTTGGTGATTTCATTGCCTCTAAAAGTTTTTCATCCGGCTCCAAGGGAAACCCGTGTAAGATCTGGCCATCTTCAATGCCATCGGAGTTGGCTGGAATCACAAAATTATTCGCGACCGAATCTGGAGGAATTGCACCATTTACCGGCTGGGTACCGTTAAAGAGAGGAGGCACGGGCAAAATCCCGCGTGGGCGTGTAGGAATGCCATCTCGATACTGATCCCGAAACGCGCGACTGCCGGCTTCGGAGCCTGCCACTGAGTTCGGAGCCCCAGAAGCAAGTCCAGAAAGCGACTCCTCTTCATCAATGGCTTGCACACTAGCACTGTCATCGGGACGTACAGAGTCCTTTTCATCCATTGCGAATGTCGTCACCGAGGCAAGACTCTTGGTATCGAAGTTGGTCATTTTGGTGGATGAAGTAGAAAGGTGAGTGTGATCATCTTCAAAGGAGTTCTCCCGCTTCAGCAAGCGATTGTTTTGGCCACCAATGAAAGAGCCTGAGCCATCACTGTGTTTCTTCAAGGTGAGGCCAATATCTTGCACACCTTTCCCTAGATCATCAACAGCTAGATCAATGGAACTAGCCTCTGGTGTTTTATCGAGATTATGCTGGCTGGGTAAAGCTGCACCGGAGCCATTTGCGTCTGATCGAGGTGATTGCTCTGCTGGCTGGCATATTTCGTTTTCATCAGATACCGAGGAAGAATGTGGGTTGAGGGGCGCGGGCATAGCAGCAATCTTGTCAGAATTAGCGATGGGCCACAAGGTAGTGGAGCAAACCACTGGCTTACCTTTGCAAAGGAGAGAGGGCCGTCTCCACCTGGGGGACTTTTTGATGCCATGATAACACCCCGCACGGGATGGTCACTGAGATTGGTTAAATTTCACGAAAAAAGAGAAAATCCGAGATCAAGTCAAGCAGCTGCTTGCACTCAGCACGCCTCGGATCCACAAATGTGAAGAAGGCTGAAACTTGTTTGGTTGGAAGTAATGTCGCTGCGTAATTTCATTTCACACAAGCCCAAAACGAAAGACATATCTCTGGGGTAGGGCAATCGCCATGGAGAAAACTGTGGAAAATGCGTATTAGAACCATGCAAGGTATAAAAAGGAGATCCACAAGGTCGACGAGGAGAAATATCCACTTCAATGAAGTGGGAAATTTAGACAGATCGGGCAACGGGGCCTTACATGATATCAAAGCTGGCTCATAGTCAGGGAGATGAAGATCTCGTACTGAATTTGAAGGGATTCCAGATCCGGTAGTTCTTTGAAGAGCTGATCAACTCTAGATCATCCGTCCGAGATGGATGACGTGAACGTTGACAATGAACCCCGAGATCAAGAAGGAGCGTTGAGAATCCGAATTCGGATTTCTTGATTGCCTGAAGATTCGTGGGCATTATGCCGCGCCTGACCGCCCTTGGCGCGCGCCTACACTTTCCCTTGGGCTTCAAAGGTTAACAGCCGCTAACTTGCGCCGATCAGCTTTACATCGGATATTGTCTTTGTTTCCGATCGTGGGTGTGCTGATACCCCTATTTTGGTCTCAAAGTACCCATCAATCCAGAATTTTACATGAACCCACAATATCACTAGCTCCAATGAACCGATATCGAAACGCCCCGAAGCTCGGAGGCTCCAACTCCAACAAGGCCACTGCGACCACACTGTGCCAAAAGTGCCTCGGACGAGATATGTACCCTCTTTCACTTTCATTTCAGACGTTTGACTAACTCTTATTCACGACACTACAGTTTTGATTGCAAGGCATCCACACAAGAGCGCCCATACGTCCCACGACCTTCAAGGACCCAGCAGCTACTGAACCCAGAATTGATGCCCAAGCTTTCAAGCGAGAACCCAAATGAGCTTCTACGGAAGTAAGTTCGCATGGATACCCCTCATTTCTGCACATTTCCTGTTTTGAAAAGAATATTCACTAACTTGAATAAAGAGAGGGTGTAGCGGATGAACTACTTGCTACCCGGGAGGAAGAGCGTGGCCGGAAGAGAGACCTTGACGATATGACAGACCGCAACGCTCAGTCTCCGAAGCGGGTTAGGTCCCTCTCAGTGGAAACGATATCCACGAATCGATCTTATTCCTCATCTCCCCGCCGTAACAAACACGGCACAGCCGACAGGGGTCGTCGAGATGATTCATCAGCACCACCTGCAAAGTCCCGAAAGAGACGCTACAGTGATTCTACAGAGGGTTCTTCGGGATCAGTCCACTCGGGGCCAAAGAACCGTTCACACTCCAGGGAGCGAACCGATGACCGAAACACCCGGCGACGGAGACGAGAATCTAGCCCCGAAGAGCGAGGCCGTCACCGTGGGTCAGGAAGACATAGCGAGCGAAGAGATCGCCGAAGCAAGAGTGCGGATAAGGATCGAGTGAAAGAATCACGTGCTACGACTCAGGATGTTCCCCAGGACCGTTCATACCGTGATCGAGCAAGCCCACCACGCCAGTCTCAACCTGGACGGTCTAGGCCTGAACCCATAACTCAGAAGAACCAGCCTCCACGGGAACGAAGCTTGAGTCCTTTCAGTAAGCGCCTTGCTTTGACTCAAGCCATGAATAACGGACGGTAAATTGAATTGATGAAAAGTGCTCTGCAACATGGAGTTTTTTACGGCGCAAAATCTTGACGGGAGACACGGCCCCAATTCATGTTCCATCAAGTCTATGACCAAGTGTATCATTAGCATCCACATTGTGGAGTTTGAAAATATCTGTCACTCGACAGCAGAACCAAAAAAAATACAAATAAAAACCAAATCAACAATGAATTCTAAACGACACTAAGATAGACATGTTCATTGAGAATCTTAAGTTGTAAACCTCCCAACGCCTCATTTTTGTGCGCAATATGCCCATGACATCAATTGGACGCCTCAAGCAAGACAACAGAAAAAAGAATAAGGTAAATGGACAGCATATAGACAATTACAGGTGGAGGCAGATGGCCTAGACAACACTCGCATTCCTGCAGCAAAGGGTATCACGTTCAAATCGTTTCTTCGTCGCTCTTCTCTTCCTCTCGTTCACGCATATGGATGCCCTCGACGAGCGTCTGACCCTCCATGCCCACTTCCTCTCCCTGCTCGTCTCCGTCAGACTTAGCCCCACGTGCCTTTGCAGCATGCTGCGCCTCCTCTACCCGCTGTCGTAAGAGGCGGGCAATTGCATTGTCCGTCCGTACATCGAGAGTCTTGAGCTTTTCGTCCAGATCGCGCTTCAAGTCCCAGTTGGGTTTCTTAGGTTGTAGTTTGAGTAGATCAACGGTCTCATCGGCACTTGCGTCCTTCTTGGTTTGTTCCGCTGTGGCCGTTGCAATCTCAGCCGCCTGTGCTTCCACCGTCACCTGGCCCTCTTGTGGGCCTTGCTCGAAGCCCAGTTTAGGTCCGCGGGTCTCGGCGTCGTAGTTGCGACCGGACAGGTACTTTGTGGACACATCTGGCGTGGCATCGGCGTCGGGAAGCTCCTGGTCTTCTGCACTTGGCTCGTTCGCCTCTGGCTCGGGTTGCTTGCGCTTCAGAGCTGCGAGCTTGGCGAGGCGGGCTTTGCGGTCGGTGGATGCCGCATCAAGATTGGCATGGGTTGACGACATGTTTTCGAATGATGGTCGAACTGATAATGAGATAAATATATGGCTTGAGGACTAGGAAATAAAGTGATTGAACTAACCGGAAGAAAGTCCCAAGCTCCTCCGCGGGTTGCAAGTTGAAGATGGTGGAGCGATAAAAGTAGATGTGGTGCGCCACACACCAGCCACGGCAAAATCGGGCGGAATGGTGGAATTCAACTTTCTGTCATTGGACTTTGACTACTTTCTCCACGCGCCATACTTGACTTCTTTTCTTCGTCTTGGTCTTCCCCAGCCAAATGTTTGTGGACACAAGCTCCTGAATGTCATCGTGTCCACACCAACTCGTTCGGTCCCGTCTCAACGGGTTGCTCTCACCACAATGTCGGAGCCCAGGCCGATGGTATCGGGAGTCGGGGATGGTGAATGTCAGTCATAGAGCACGCCTCTCCACATATAATGCTCTAGCGATATTAGAACCTGGCATGACACACGATGCCCCTGACCCCATATCATATCAACACAACCGCGATTCGACCGACAGTTCATATCCGCCGACAAGTGAACAATCAGATCAGGTCGCAACAAACCGGTATGGCATGGGCCATGGACAATCGAAATCTTCCACCCAACCACGGAGGTCCTCGCAGACACCGATTATAACGAATGATAAAATGAAGAAGGTTGCCTATGTGCGACAAGCTGATCCCAAGCTTGTGGCCATGGCGGCCGAGAGAGTCAATCGCGAAATCTTACACAACGGTAGGCACTTGACCGATCGAGGGTTATACCTGGCACTTGCGATGCGAATGAATTCGCTTTATACGCGTGAGCTGGGACTCCGTCAGTGGAAGCAGGCATATGGAGCAGTTCACACAGCTAAGACACATGGCCATGAGGTCTTGAACAAATCTGCATTGCCAAAGCTGGGAGAAGATGGCGAGCAACTGCTGGCCTTGCTTCTCGATGACTGCCAAGGCAAGTTTCGAGATGCGTGGCTAGTAATGAACCGCCCTAACAGGGCCAGGGCCTGGCAACGCCTGGCCATTTGGCTGTTGCAAAATAACCCGGCAATGGCCTTGGAATTTTTACTCGTCACAACCGAGCCTCGAGATAAACCGGATTTCACTATGGTTGTCGATTGCTTGGCCTACTTGGAAAGATTCCATTATGAAGAGCTCCGGGATTGGACGAAGGGTGCCCACACATTCGAATCGGTTGTTGAAACTTCCCTCGATCCGAAGGACTGGCCAATTATCTCCCCGCCACAAAGGGGTATACGGTTCTATGTTCGCCGAGCAGGTTTCTTAGGTGTCTATGAGAGTTTCCGTTTAATGAACGAGCGAGGAATCACGATGCAAGCGCAAACAGCACTTTGCTACATGTACCGATTCACAGAGCTGAAGGATGTGGAATATGCCCTACGAGCCCTCGAATTTATTCCCAAAATCAATGATCCTGAATTCTCCATGGACTCTGAAGGAGTTCTGCGGCACTGTTGCAAGCTCCTGACCCTGGACACTGTTGAGGATAACGCCGGAGGACGCAATTTCCGGATTCTCCCACGGCTTCTTAAAATGGGTGTCCAGCCAGACCGAGACATGATGAATCTCGTGCTTGCAAATGCTTACAAAACCGGTGATCCTCAATTGGGATCGGACATGCTTCAGTTCATGAAGAATCACCACCATGAATTTGATTCTTATACATACTTGACTCTCCTCACTGATGCAGTATCCCGTGGCGACCGGGGCCGTGTGGACGAGTTGGTGCGGGAAGTCGAGATGCAAGAGGAACTACGACACAACCCGTACATTTTCAGCAAAATATTTCACGCACATTTCACTTTTACCGCCAAGCATATTGATCCCGAGAGCGATCCCTCGGGAGTTTTTTACTCTATGCTCGACATGTACAACAAAATCCATGACATTACACCGCTCAAAGAACTCCTTCTACTCCCTCCCCAATATACATCGCCGCCAACTCAAGGACTTGAAGTCAAAACTCCACCTTCTCCCGTATCCTTGTTCCTCATGATCGCAACATTCTTCCGTTGCAGGAATCGGATATCGCAAGTACATCACATGTATGACAGATTCCGCGAGCTCGTGCAGCAGGGTCACCCATCCATTGCTCCTCTGGTCGAAACTGACCACGTCTATAATGAATTCCTTATTGCCTTCCGCAAGAGCAGCCGTGGACTACGGTCAAGCATACGTCTCGTTGAAGACATGCTTGACGCATCTGCCATGCCGAAAGAGACTACTACTGGCAAGCCTCTCAAGCACATTATGCCTACGCCTCGCACTTGGACCATTCTCCTCAGTGCCTTTAATTACAGTCGCCAGCCCGATGCAGCCGAGAAAGTCAAGGAGATGATGGCCAAGCATGACGTGGAGTACAACCAGGTGACTTGGAACACCATCATCAACGGATTCGCGAATGCACAGGACATCCCTGAGACTGCTAGTGCGATCACGAAGATGGAAAAGGAAGGCTTTGCCATTGACCATTACACGATGAAGAGTCTACGTTATCTCCGTGACCCAGAACGCCTCTGGGTGGCGATCGAGGAGATGGATGAGGGCCTTGACTCGGATGGAACCCATAAGCTTCTCACTCTCGAGCCCGCATCTGATGTGCACAGTGATCAGATGGAGCACGACGAACTCATTGACAATGGCTTGGAGAAGTTGGAGTCAAAGTCGAAGCCTAAGATGTAAGATAGGATACCCTTTTGTCTTTTATTGTTGCCTTTTGTGGGCAAAGCAACCTGGGAGCATTTTGGACGCATAGGTGTTGTAGAAGTGGCTTTGAACTTTTTTTGTAAATTTGAATATCATGTACTATACATTGCATCATCATGAAATTGTTTCGTTTGAATGTCTCATTGCATCTGGAGACTGTCACATGGAGTGGACATAGTAGTCTCACAATCCTCACTCCAGGGTCACTTGAGGTTTGATTGTCACGAAGTCGGAGACTACCACACAACCTATTGATCCCTATTGATCCCTATTGATCCCCTTGATACTCCATGGAAACTCTCCTTCAACCACCCATTGAGATTTAAGGAAGGTTAACCGCCGAAGAAGATCGAGACCTGCATGCAACATCAGTATCTCTCTTCATACATCTGGACTTGCGGAATAGGGAACTTACTGCCATCACGACACAGCATATGCTGACATACGGGCTAAGTCGCTCTCCGACTCGAGCACACTTCCAGAAGATCCCAAAGATTCTACATCAAACAACCGTCAGTCTCCCCGCCATCTTTCTCCACCCCCGGATCCGAATCCTTAAGTGAGAACCTACCCCTTCTGGTTCCGATCCATGATCCCCGGCATTATCGAGTGCGCATAGCTGCTCGTGCAGATTATTAGGAGAATCACAAGAAGCAACGACTGGAAGTTGAAAAGAGCAGACTAGGTGAGTGTGACAGTTAGTACATTGTGACCATACAGTCATTGTGGTTCCGACGCAAACACAAAGTCGATGTTCTCCCCACCACAGAGCAGTCACTCCCATTAACCCTGCCATGTGCATAAACTCACCATTTTGTGCAGGTGTGAAATCTTCGCCCGTCACTTGGGCAAAGAAACAGAATTGCGACAGTAAGTTGCCAGATAGCTTGCATGTGCCAAGGTTGCTAACCAACCCCAGTCTAGCATATTCTGCCCGTCATGTCCGCCAAACGCACGGGCCAAGTGCCGAAGCGGGTATCGTTTTCGCTGCCAAGCCTGAGCCCATCTCCGCTACCTTCTACGCCAACTCCGCAACGCATCTTGCCAGATATTTACACTGGATTGCAAACTCCGGACACCTCAAACTCAACTGGAAACGCTCGCTTCCAGACTCCAGACGCCGTCTCACCCACTCCAGACCGTCACCTGCAAACTCCGAACACATCCTCTTCGACTCTAAACGCGCGTCTCCAGACTCCGAACACAGCAACTCCAACTTCAAACTCTGTCTCGCCAACTTCAACCCGTCACTTGCAAACCCCAAACAGCTCATCAAATTCAAAGTCTACCTCATCCGACCCGACTCGCAATCCGTCGCGCCAGCCTAGCTCCAAAAACCTTGTCTCCAAGCTCTCGCCCAATTGGTATTTCAATGAGCAAGACACAGCGCTAATCCGCGCCGGATACGAACCTCAGTGGACTCCCAAGCCAACTGACACGACACCTACCTCCACTGAAAAGGGCAAGAAAGGTCCCGCAACCAAACCCGCCATGGCTGAACCACGTGCACGTATGGCCCGACACAAGGGCCAAATGAACTTCCAGAATGAGCGTAAGTTCCTGCGGCCCACACCGTCCATCAATGGAAGCTACCAATCAAGCTCAATGCTAACCATCTCCGCAGTCCGTCTGCTCCTTCTCGCTTACGGCGACCCCAGCCCACACCCGAGCTTCCCAAACGAACCACTTCCCGAGACCGTCCGCGTGCTGGACGAGATTGTCACCGACTTCGTGCTTGAACTCAGCCATGGTGCCGCGCAAGTTGCGCACCATGCCCGCCGTCAAAAGATCAAAGTTGAAGATTTCCGCTTCGCACTACGTCGTGACCCGAACAAGCTCGGCCGTGTCCAGGAGCTGTTGCGCATGGAACGTGAATTGAAGGAAGCCCGTAAGGCATTTGACCAGAATGATGACCAGGTTGCCAAGGAAGCTGGAAAGAAGGGTGCTGCCGCTGCGGCGGCGGCGGCTGCAGCTGGTGAGGATCCTGTGGCCGCTGAAGCTGCTGCTGCTGCTACTGTTACCAAGAAGAGCAAGGGTAAGGGCAAGAGAGGTGCTGCTACCCGCCGTGGATCTGATGCTACCGAGGAATCGGTTCCGAAGAAGCGCAAGACGATTGGCTGAATATGCACCCTTAATAGCTCCACCTACGCCTGCCCAGGCGTCTTGTGGGTGGGGTCACGACGAACATGACTTAATACCCAACGTGTGTTACTTTTCCAACAATCAATGTACAATTACTTTTTAACTACGATGAAATAACCAGAAAATGCAATGAGAATGGATACTTGGATTGCAATGCTCACTTTATTTACTTCGGGGATCATGTCATTATCGTTAAGCTGTAAAGTCTGCCACACGGCTGCAGAAACTTGGAGACTTGGCCATTCCATTTGCGCCAACCGCGGCATTTGCCCCATGGGGCTTGATTAAGGGTGTTTTGCCAATACCTGTTAGCTACGATCACCAAATGCTTGCCTTGCTTGCCATGGGCGAGGGTTTCAAGGTTGTATATCATGGCCAGATCTACGATATGCTCTATACACCCGAAAGAACATGTGAAGATGTGCTGCGAACCCTCCAAACTAAATTGTATGGTATATACAGAAGCGCAATGGAAATGATTGCATACACTCAAAAACAACTCTCTTGCGGCACAGTTATTGCCAGCCCCGGTAATGAAAAGCGCGAAGATGATCCAAATTCTGGAGGCAATATCATCCATGCCATACACGACACACCACCAGGAATATCAAGAGAAGCGAACTGCCGATACATGCAATTGGCTATTGGAGGATGAAGGATTCCGTCTATAAAAGATACCCACCTAGCCAATATTCTTCGCACAGAAGATATTTACCTATCTCATCTAGTCAGTCAATATCCTTTATTATGTCTTTCGTAACATCACCCGATCTTCCACTCGGGCAGCAAGTACTGGCTGCACATAAGCGCCGGGGTTGGGCAGCTGACATTGCTTACGGAGTGTTGCCTCCACCACCCTAGAAAACACAGAAACCCCCCAAACTATGCGAATATCTTGCAAGAATAGTCAGATCTTTATTCACACATCATGAATGGGAATACTCGGGAGTTTTCCCATTCAGACTACACCGTTGGGTGGATATGCGCCTTGCCGCAGATTGAGTTGGTAGCCGCTGGCGCCATGTTGGATGATGAACACCCCGTTCTTCACGCAGCCGATCCAAATGATATCAACTCTTACCTCTTGGGTAGAGTCGGGGATCATAATGTGGTGATTGCTTGTTTACCTGTAGAGCAAACAGGAAGGGTTCCCGCAGCTACTGTGGCAAAGGACATGGTGCGCAGCTTCCCAGCCATCAGATTCGGATTGATGGTTGGAATTGGAGGTGGGGCGCCATACTACAGAGGGCAGAATGATGTCGAAGTCGATGTCGATGGATCCGATGACTCTGAAGACGAGGACCCGGACGAAATTCAAGACATCAGATTGGGGGATGTGGTGATCAGCAAACATTCAAAGTCTTCGGAAGCCGTCATTCAGTATGACTTTGGAAAGTCTATACAGAACCAGGAGTTCGTCCGTGCTGGAGCTCAGCTGAACAAGCCCCCGGGAATTGTCTTGAATGCAGTCTCTATGCTGCAAGGCCAGCATGAACGGAAAGGCCACAAGATTTGCGAGCTACTTTCCAAAATGCTTGTAGACAATCCGCGAATGGAAAAGAAATTCAAGCACCCGGGGTCAGCCAAAGATCAGTTATTCAAGTCTGAAATTTCTCATGTGGCGGGAAAGAAGTGCGAGTTGTGCCGCGGCCCTGATGATATGAATCTTGTGAAGAGAAAGCAGCGGTCGAGTGATGAGCCTCAAATACATTACGGAACGATTGGATCTGCAGATCAAGTGATGAGAGATGCTCTCTTAAGGGACAAATGGTCCCAAAGGGAGAAGATCAAATGCTTCGAAATGGAAGCTGCAGGTAAGTACTCAACACCTTTATTTATAGCCCTATTTTCTTGTTTCTCACCTTCTTGACCAGGGCTCATGGATACGCTCCCATGTCTGGTAATCAGAGGCATCTGTGACTATGCCGATTCACACAAGAACAAGATTTGGCAGCCATATGCCGCTACTGTTGCCGCTGCCTACGCAAAGGAGCTTTTGCTCGGAATTCCAGGACAGGGTGTCCTCCTCTTGCCTCCGGTTGACAAATGTAAGTAACATGTTGTGTTATCATCATACATTGGAAGGATTTCATCAATGATACTTTCTGTACTTACACCTCCTGAGGACATTTCGGGCGGTCCTTTCAACTATTTATGCGTAGGGCTAAAGAAGCAAACGTTGACTTCTTATCGCTAGTGATGACAAAGGTTTTACGACAACTTGAACAACTGGAATTATGGCAAAAGTCGGACAAAGAAACGGAATGTCTTCAAGCTTTTCGCACTACGAACTATGAATACCAGAAAGATTTCAATCCAGACAAGGAAGATGGAACATGCAACTGGTGCCTTCAAAGTCCGATTTTCCGGAATTGGCAAGAAAATGACTCGTCTTGTCTGTTATGGATCACAGCAGATCCAGGCTGTGGCAAATCTGTTCTTTCCAAGGATCTTGTTGACAACCGTCTGTTTGGCCTCGAGCCTAGCGACACGACCATCTGCTATTTCTTTTTCAAGGACACATCATCCGAACTTCGGAGTCCTGCCAATGCAGTCGCTGCCTTGTTACATCAGGTCTTAAAATCTAAATGTGGCCGGAAAGCCATGAGGCATGCACTCCCAGCATACCTTGAAAATGCGGATAAAGTATGCCAGAGTCTCGATACCATGTGGAAGATCTTGAGAGATATGTCCCAAGATCCAGAATGTGGACAAATCATCTTTGTCTTGGACGCATTAGATGAGTGCGAAACGAAAGATCAGAAGGATCTTATCAAGCGGCTTAAAGGTCTTGAACGCTATAAGGAATCTCGGGCTTCGACACACCATCTTAAGATCCTTGTGACCAGCCGTCCATATTTGAACATCGAAAATGAGTTCAGAGAACTCATCGAGGATATTCCTGGAATTCGGTTGCCAAGTGAAAAACTTTCTACACAACTTCAATCCGAAATGAATCATGTTGTGCATGCTCGAATGTCCAAATTGGGCCACCGGATTGTGAGGGAGACCACAAGAGAAGAACTTCTTAGTGGGATACTGGCGACTGAGAATCGGACATACCTCTGGCTGGATCTGATATTCAAAATCATTGAAGAGATGCCACGGATAGACAGACAAGCAGTCAAGAGCCTGTTGAAAAACCTACCAACGACTGTGGATGACGTCTATAATTCCATTCTTCGCAAAGCCACAGATCAAACTCAGGCCAAGAAACTGCTTCAAATCATCGTGGCAGCGACCAGACCACTTAGCCTTGATGAAGTCGGTGTTGCATTGGCTATCACAGAGGAAACCCAGTGCTACGAAGATCTAGAGCTCCAAAGGGGTGAACAGCTTGCGATAGCTGTCCGGAATACTTGTGGACTTTTTGTCCATATAGTAGATGAGACGGTCTTTCTGATCCACCAATCTGCCAAAGACTTCTTGGTATCCTTATCAGATGAAGTGTCACCCACTGAGTCCAGCTGGAAGTATTCTATTTCAGTTTCCGAATCGGCGTTACTACTCACTTCGATCTGTATCCGCTTTTTATATCTCAAAGAGCTTGGAAAGAAGAAAGCTCCCCCGATTAGAGATGCTGAGGATTTGTGTTCCAGTTATGATTTCCTTGAGTACTCAGCAAATAATTGGGCAGCTCATTTTGGTCATATGACGATTCAATGTCGCCATGGGTTTTTCCCTGCAGCTATCGAACTCTGTTCAGTCGAAAAAGACCAATATATGGACTGGGAGATTGCTGTTAACTTAGTTGGACGCTCTGTGAACCCTTCTCCTCTTCATATAGCGTCATACCTAGGGCTTGACATGGTTGTCCAAACACTACTTGCTCGCCCTGATGTTGATGTCAACTCTACTACTAGTGATACTGAAACCCCTTTATCTATTGCTATATGGCTAGGTCATGAGGGAGTTGTAAAGCTCCTTCTTACTGCGCCTGATATTGATCCCAATCTCGTTGATAGCGATGGCGATACACCTCTACACGTCGCTATATACCATGGCCACGAGGGAATTGTGAAGCTCCTTCTTAATACTCCTGATATTGATCCCAATCTCGTTGATAGCGATGGCGATACACCTCTATACGTCGCTATATACCAAAGCCACGAGGGAATTGTGAAGCTCCTTCTTAATACTCCTGATATTGATCCCAATCTCGGTGATAGCGATGGCGATATACCTCTCTCTATCGCTATATACGAAGGTCACGAGGGCATTGTGAAGCTCCTTCTTGATGCTCCTGATATTGATCCCAATCTTAGTGATAGCGATGGCGATACACCTCTCTCTCTTGCTATATACCAAGGTCACGAGGGCATTGTAAAGATCCTTCTTGATGCTCCTGATATTGATCCCAATCTCGTTAATAGCGGTGGCAGAACAC
>LACB01000557.1:0-17118 GCA_030142185.1 Penicillium thymicola
TCGAGAACGTGATCGAGGGCGGTCACGGGCACGAGGGCGCGAGCGCGAGCGGCTGCGAGAACGTCGGCGTATGGGTGAACGAGAGGGCCGACTGCGTCGAGGGCGATAATTGTCATGATCTCGGTCTCGGTTGCGGCTGCGGTCCCGGTCTTTGGACCGCGATCGATCCCGTATTCTATCTCTATCTCGGCCAATACTGCGGTCCCGGTCACGCCGGCCGGCGGATCGACTGCGGCTGCGACGGCTTGGCCTGTAGCTTCCACCACCTCGGTCATCCCGGAAGTCACGGTAGCCACGGCGCGCATCCATATCACGATCTCGAGACCTCACAGAAGTATCCCGAGACCGTTCACGTCGACGATCTGTGTCATAACGGGATGTGCGGTGCCGCCGCGAGCGACTACGGCTTCGATCCCGAATCAAATGTCGGGGCCGATCACCCCGGTCTCCAAGAGAATCACGCCTCGCGTCAGCATCGCGGGATAGGCTGGCCGCTCTGGTAGATGTATTGGAAAATCTGGAATCATTGGCGTGCTTGGCCGGTCCTAATGTTGATGGTGGCGGTTTCAGTCCATTTTCAATAGCTTCGGCCTCTTCAAAGTCAAACTCGGGCTTCTGTCGAGCCTTGGCTGCGAGTTCTTCGCCTTCTTTCAAGAGCATTTGCAAAGCAGCCTCCTCAAGTGACTTCTCATCCACAAGGGGCGCTAGCACAGGAGTGGGAGCATTCGACGTAGACGGCTTGTCGTGTTTTGAATCCCGGGGCCAAGGGGATAAGCCACGGTCAGAGCGATAGGCCGGAGAGCGATCACGGAAACGGTCTCTATCTTGGGTTCGACTGCGGTCGCGGTCCCAGCCTCGGTATCGCTCCCTATCTTCTCGCCTTCGGCGCTCATATCTTTCATCTCGCTCTCGTTCTCGCTGCTCGTCGAGAATTCGTTGCTCTTCACGTTGGCGTTCACGATCAGCGCGCCTTTGTTCATCAATTTCCTTTCTCCGGGCCCGGTCTTCCTCGTCTTTCTGACGTTCAAGCTCGCGCTTCTTTCTGCGTTCTTCATCCCTGATGCGTTTTTCCTCTTCCTCAATCTCCCTCTGTTTGCGCTCCTCTTCGCGCCACACTTTTTCCCGCCCCTCCCGCTGGGCGCTGACGTATGCTTCGTAATCTGCATCGGTTTTGTTTCCTAGCTCGAGTTCACGGGCGGCGACTTCCCCTCCAACGTCCTGGCATCGGATCTCACGAACAGATTCGAGGATAAAATCTAGGTGTTTGGATGCTAATTGGTCGATGGAGTCTTCCACGCTCTTGTAGACATCGCCACGGTCCACCGCACCCTCAATTAGTGTCGCTGCTTTTCCTCTCTCGCGAGACAGCAGTGCCGGCTCGCGATCGATCTCCGATTCTGCAAGTGCGACCAACTTGTTGGTAAAATCAGTTCGAAGTTCCTGTTCGGATAGGATTAGCAGAGCGTAGAAAAACGTGCAAATATTTCTCATACCCCGTCATTGAAGTCAGCCCATATCTGTTTGCGAACACTATCAAAGCCACCTTTCTTCTTGAATGAATGTAGGAGTTTGTCAATGACTGCATGTTGCGCGGCAGACAAGGGAAGGTCATCGGTCTTGAACTTCTTGCGCTTGACGCTCTCAATATCAATAGGCCGTTTAGCGGTAGAATGGACAGCCTCTATCTCCTGGGGATTGACCATTGTCTCATCAGGAGCCATGTTAACACAACTGCCGTGGACAACCTTGGAAGAGAGTGATTCAAAGTCGCGCGAGCGATAAGCGATAAGCGCTTTGGTCGGAATAATAGTTGTTCCATGATTGGGAACTGCGGCCCGCTGATTTGCTTCAACCTCGTCTCTCCTGTGCTATTGCGACGGCAACATCCAACTCCGCCTCCATTTACCCCGGGCCGCTGTGGTGTTGAATTAACCAATCCACCCATCCGCCTTCTGATCCTTTTTCTCGGATCCCCTTCCGCACTCGAATTACAATCACAACCCCGCGCCCAACCGCGATCATGGTTCACAAAGTACTCTTCTGGAGTGGCTTCGGTACGTGACGGGTTCTCCCCTCGACTCTCAATTTATTACAAGAACATGCTTCTTGGTAGCACCATTTTTTTTTTATTAGATGGCCATTGGGACTAACCGCGTTGATTCCACAGGCATTGCCGTCCGCCTCTGGCAACTCGGTATCGAGATGCGTCCGATCCTCGCCAAGGAATCCCTCTGGGTCTACCCTCTTTTCGCCGGTGTTGGTGGAAGCTTTGGCTACTGGCTCCAGGGTGTTGAGAGCAGACAATTGAAGATGCTTGCACAGCGCCGCGAGGCTATCCTCGAGAAGCGTCGGCGGCGAGATGAGAAGCCCGAGGGCGGTGTCCTGGCTGCTGCGTCATAAAGCAAAGAGCTATTATGATTATGGTCGTTGTGTGTATGCGTTTTTCTATTTGTACCAAAATTCAACCGGTTTGATATCAGCATTCGGGTCTTCACATTTAGTGGGCAATTTTATTTTGAAGTTGCCACAGATGAATTGGCCTTTCTTATGTTTTTGTTCTGTTCTTCAAATTCTGGATAAGGATAGTCTCCAATTTGCCATCTCTCTTTTTTTTTTAATTTCACGGGGTATAAATCCCGAAGTAGAACGTTTCCAGGGTTGATATCGACCCATCCATCGTCTGAGGCGTCATGAGTCAGCAAGGAGTGGGTGCCCGGCGGGCAGGCTCCCCGGGGTCGAGTACATCATCAACTCCGCTCCGTAGCCACCTACTTATACTGCGCTCGTCATTCATTAGTTTATTTCTGTTTGCTCCCTCTGTAACTTAGCCGAGCTCCCCGGTCCTTCTTGGGCCTTTTGTTTCTCTTCATCGCGATGCTTATTGTCTGTCTTTGAGGAAGAGTCCGATGCCGAGACTACGTGGCATAGATGGATAACCGCGGCTCCTTTTTCTTTTTCCTGTTGGTGTTTTACCTTCTCCTCAGTTCTCAATCTCGACCTCCATTGATCAATGAAGATCGGGCACGGCAACGTGAGCTTGACCATGAGCGACAGGTCCTCCGGCTGTTAAATGGGTCAAAATACGGAGACTTCGATCCGCCCGCCAATCGATGGCTTCCTTTTTCGGGCCTGAGGGGGAATGACAGCTATGCTTGGGATCTTTTCCCGCAGGTCAAAGGCCTGGCTCGCCACCAGTTGCAATCAGCGGTCTCAAATGCCGGATTAGAACCCCCGGATGGTCTAGAAGACCCCACCGTCTCGCCGACGTTGAACTTGACCAAGCTCCTGCTTCCAGTATATCGCAACTCAACCGGAAAGCTTCGGGGGGACTGGGTCCGGAAAACTGAAGGTGCCGATCGCCGTGAGCCTCTGAACTCGACAGCCATCGCTGAAGAACACGAATATTTCACCCATGAATTCAGCCATAATATCACCGGCAATGGGGGCACCTTTTACTTCGATCTTGAAGAGGGAGGTGGCGAAGAGCTTCAGATGGGCGATGGACTTTTGAGAGAGATGCGCGCCAGTTTGACAGTCGAGAGCGAGGACTTCTGGGGAAGTACTTGGTACATCTCGTTGTTTGGTGTACACTTCCCAGACACCGGAAGTATCGTTTTGACTACTTCTAGTGAGAAATTTGGTGGTATCTTCTCGTTGCCGCATTTCATGCTATCTTCTGACTCTTACGAACTGTCCCATGAGCTGCTTCTCAAGTCGCTGTCGGACACCATCTCGGAGGAAAAAAATCGTCCCCCAACGCTGTTCCCCTGGTCCACCTTGGCAGGAACAGAGCAGATGGAGTTCCCTGCGCCTAAATGTGAACATATCATCTACTTGCAACAACATCCAGTCATGATCGGAGATGCCGCTGCTGACCGATTGTTATTGGAGCGTATGGAGCAAGAGCTCAGATATCCGATGGGAGCGCCAATCCCAGACCCTCCTCTTCTGGTCATGTCTGCCGTTGTCTTCTCCCCAGACTGCGGGTACATACTTCAAACGAAAGGAACCCCCGAGTTCCCTCCTTCTGATTCGCTATATGTGACTGGGCCCAAGCATGAAGAGTACAGTAAATATGCAGCTCGTCTCATTTTCGTGGTTTCTGGCGTTTTTGTTGCACAGATCACTCTACTTCTCCGACAGATCAAAGAGGCTTCCACTCCTTCTACTCGGAGTCGGATCAGCTTCTATACCATCGCATTGATGGCGCTTGGCGATGCATTTGTTTTGACATTCATTGTTTTGGAACTATATGCGGCAGTATCTTTCTTGGTTCTGACCACTGCATCATTTTTGGCATTTCTGTCGGTGAGTTATATTGGAATGAAGTTCATGATGGAAATATGGGCAGTGCAAGAGCCAGAAAGAAGAGAGCAGGATCGTCCGCCCAATCCATCACCTCCAACTACTCGCGCGGAAGCTTTGCCTTTGCCTGCCACTGCTCCGGCGGTGCAAGACTCGGGCGCCACCCCAATCATATTGTCACCCGACCAAGACCCCCCCGACGATGAGACGGATTCACCGCCGCCGCCCACCCGAACCGCTCCTCCAACTCCAAGGCAAATCCGCAGTGACGTAGGAACAATGTACGCACGGTTCTATCTCGTGCTGTTTAGCATGCTCATCCTGTCAATCTGGGCTTTCCTCCTGCCGAGACGCCTCGGCTCGATCTACACCCGTTTCTTGGCAGCAGTCTATCTCTCCTTCTGGCTTCCACAGATCTACCGCAACGTGATGCGAAATTGCCGCAAGGCCCTTCGGTGGGACTTTGTTGCCGGCCAAAGTGTTCTCCGGCTCTTCCCATTCCTGTACTTCCTCACAGCACGGGGAAACGTATTGTTTATCCGTCCCGACTACACAAGCGCATTCATCATGACTGGATGGGTATGGATCCAAGCTTGGATCCTGGTCAGCCAGGACGTTCTCGGACCTCGCTTCTTTGTGCCTCGTGGCTGGGCGCCACATGCATACGATTACCATCCCATGCTACGCGATTTATCTGGAGCGGACGAGGATCTCGAAGCTGGTGGTGGCGTTTTGTCTATTGCATCCTTGCGCGGCGATGAGCGAGATCTGGTCAGTGACTCCAAGGATGACGACAAGCAGTGGAGAGACCGCAAGAAGGCCATATTCGACTGCGCTATCTGCATGCAGGATATCGAGGTGCCTGTCCTTCCCGCACCTTCTGCCTCGGGTGGAAGTAGCGTCGCTGATGGGGCCTCAAGCATCTTGAGTCGCCGGCTGTACATGGTCACTCCTTGTCGTCATATCTTCCACACTGCCTGTTTGGAAAGCTGGATGAGACTTCGCCTCCAGTGTCCGATCTGTCGTGAATCCATACCTCCTGTATAGCTTCTATTTTAATGTTCTCATGCATGATATCATCCACCTGTACACAGACCTGCTGGATTTCATTGTTGAGACTTGCGTGATCTAGCCCTGAATACACATCCTGGATATATGGACCATAATTTCTCTACAAGAACATGGAACAACAATCCATTCACACAGACAGAAATCTTGTTGAACATTATATCGATATATTTACGGATCGACAAATCTAAACGCTTTCATTGAAGGAAATCCGTCACCATTGGGCATACATGACAATATAACATCACACTTAAAGAAAAAGGCATTCAGCACGCACAGGCAGGCATTTATAAACCATGAATCACGACCAGTCTTTACACTCCACAAATCTAAGCATCGATGGTCTCTTTGTAGGCAGCCTCATCAAGCAAGGCATCGAGCTCAGCAGCATCAGCGACCTCAATCTCAGCGATCCAGCCCTCACCCTCGGGGCTCTCGTTGATGGTCTTAGCCTTATCCTCAAGGATGCTGTTACCCTTGATAACCTTGCCAGCGACGGGGGAGAGGACATCGGAGGCAGACTTGACGGACTCGACAGCGCCGACGGGCTCGCCGGCGACGATCTCGAGGTCGACCTCGGGAAGCTCTACGTAAACGACATCACCCAAGGAGTGGGCGGCGTATTCGGTGATACCGATCTTGGCTATAGAGGGTGTGTTAGTTATATCACTGCTCCACATCCCGTGTACTAGAAGATCGTATACAACGGGCACGTCGGTTCAATAGGACGAAGGCAGGTGTATGGGGCCAATTGATCGGGGTTGCTAGTGAACTAACCAGTCTTGCCGCCATCGGCCAGCTCAATCCATTCGTGGGACTCTGTGTACTTCTTCAGTTGGGCTATAATTGCGAATTGGTGCGCCATTAGTAAAAGGTGACATCATGTAGCTCCAGGAAGCATGTTTGAGGGATTGTGATGCTTCAATGCCATCCAAGTGTCTTATGTATCACCCTGGACAGCATTTGACAGCACCGGGGGTTCACGGTACTCACAGAGAGGGCTCTGAGAGAAGCTCCTGGTTCCCCGCGGGAAACGGAAAGCAGGCGCAACCTGGCAGGCGGAAGCAAGAGGCTTCTGGGTAAGGACCCGGGAAGCGAAGGGGCGGATGGCGCGAGCGACGGAGGACATTTTGGGGTATAGAGGAAAGGAATTGAAAGCGTGGAAAATGAAATGCGGAGAGGGGAGGGTTTAAGTAGAAGGGAAAGAAGGTTGATGCCCTTCTCCGGCGGAGTTTCGTTGACGGCATTTCCCCGATAACGAAATGCCAAGACTACGATAAGCAACGCGCTAACCTCGTCGGATTTTGCTGGCTTCAAATGGTCATCGCTCCATTTCTGTCTCTAGTACACCCCACCCCTCGATGCCATGTTGTACGAGCTAATTGCCATTGTATGTTTTGATTTTATTGAAACTGTTATAATGACCCTGAATGATATGTCTGAATTTGCTAACCGCTCTGCGAACAGGTCCGCCCGGGCAGCCTCAACGAGGTGCGAGAGTACGTCTGAACCAGCACCATCGCCGCAGTCTCCATCATGCGAACCTATCGAATACTAACATACATACTTGACTGCAGAATTGCCCGTAATGCCGGTACCCAAGTCATCCGCTCCGGCGGCGTCGTTCGCGGCTACACCAACTGGGGCGCCTTCCGTCTACCCAAAGTCACTACGAAACATCAGGCCCGATACAACGAAGGTCACCACTTTATCATGCGCTTCGACTCCTCCGGCTCTGTTCAATCTTCTATCCGTCGCACTCTCGGTCTTGATCCGCGTATGATCAACTTCTCCGTGGTCAAGCTTGGCGACAAGCTTGAGGAGATCAAGGACATCGATGGCAAGGTCCAGTGGAACAACGTTTCCACCATCACCGAGCAGATCTAATTGACGCAATTTTCTTTGACGAAAGTCTGGTTGATTGTTGATATCAGATTTGGGAGCGTGGATTTGGATTTCAGCACTTTTCTTTTTGTTCTTTGTATTATTATGGCACGGGCATTGGGAACTGCCACTCGAACCTATCAGCACAATCGGCGCATATTGTATAAAATACCAGTTTGATCTACAAGTCTATTTTGTGGCTGTTACTACATTTCGTGTTTCCTCTACTCCTCAGTCCTCCATAGACGATGACAACGGTGAGCACGGCAAATAAACCATGCATCTAATAGAAAAGCTCAATATATATCTCCTTATTTTCATTTATAGGAGATCGACATGCCACGTCCTCTGAATCTTACTACCATTATTCGATTTATGTAAACCTAAGGGGCGAAGTGCTCCAGCCGAAATGCATTTACTTCGATCAATCTTGAACGCTGAATTTGAATTAAACATCCTATAGATACATAGAGAACCGATTCATATAGAAGTCATACAATTACTTTATTCAAAACTTCTACAATTTGAACATTCATCTATATAGTTATTGTAGGGTCGTGGGAGTCAAATTGACAACATTGAAGCCGAGGCACCGGCTACTCCCGTCTCTTTAGCCCGGGGTATGTACCAATCCCCATACATCCATTATCAACCCCCATCACCTCTTCCTACGTGCTCCCCACGATACAATCCTACAGGGTTGCCATTATATAGCAGAAGACTGTACTACCACTGGCTCATTAACCCCACCATCACCACCACAATCCCGGGGGCGATCACCAGGCCGGTATTGTTGGTCGGACAGGTACCATCGGCCCGCAAAACAATTCTCGTTGTCGACACAAGTAACCAACTACTTTGCCTAGCCTGTACGTTCGGGGAAGAAAGGCTTAAATCAAACCACCTCTCGCCTCTTTTGCGCTATGTCTCCGCAACGCGGGGCCCCGGACAATGACGGCGAGCTGACATCCCCGCATTCTTTTGCTGAGTTGATGTCGCTGCAGCGACTCGAAGATACCTTTGTCTCGTATCCCGATTCCACTGAACCAGAAAAGATTGAGCGGTTCCGCTCGCTAGCAATACCTTACAATCCTGGGCAGGGAACGCGCTCCTTCGGCGGACATGTCTACGCCCAATCAGCCTATGCAGCGTCCAAGACCGTCGGTCAGGGGTTAGTGATTCACGTAAGATTTTATACATCAATTTTCCCCAAAGACACTCAAACTGACGTACCGACAGGATATGACGGGCACATTCATCCGAGGGGGGCGACTCGACACGCCATACGTGTACACCGTGCGACATATCCGCGACGGCTTCATGTACAGCACACGAGCCGTCGACGCACGGCAAGCAGGAAAAATCTGCTTCTCGTGTATCTGCTCCTTCAAACGCGATGAGAAGGAGCGGCTCTTCCAGCACCAGCCGACATCAGCACAAACGCGCTTCGACTCAATCCTCTCTGCGAAACGGCCAGAAGACCAGTCTCCCAGTCCCAGCGTGGACGCAGAATGGTGGATCGAGGCGGTGCGGCAGGGAAACATCTCCGAGCACGAGTTTCCCGGTCTGGACGTGCGCAAGACCGATATGAAAGATTATAACCGTGCCGAAGATGTCAAGCAACATCCTGAGCGATATCGCCAGCTAACGCAGTATCGGCTCAAAGGATCCCCAGACGAGGATCCTGCTGCGACTTTGTCGCAGATTCGGGAGAGGGAAGAGAGCGGGGAATATGATAATATATATGCGTGTGCGCATATGTATTCCAGTGATAAGAACTCGCTTCTTCTGATTCCGCGCGCCCTGGGAATCAACAACTGGTCCGAGATGGCGAGCCTTACGCTTACGGTTATTGTGCATCAGCATGGGGAAGCTCTGCGGATGGTTGATTGGGAGAGTATTGGCAATGGCGATATTGGCGGCCTGAGTGAGTTGCCTATGAAATGGTTCGTGCAGGAGGGGTGGACACCGCGGGCTACGGAGAATAGGGGGACACATGAGAGTCATATTTGGAGCCCTGATGGGACGTTGCTGGCGACTTCTTTGCAGGATAGTATGTTGCGCTTGAGGAAGTTGGGGGCTGCAAATTTGTGATTTACGAAGGTCCCTCGTATCTACATAGCTTAGACTAGAAGGTTACACAGACGGGGCCATGACAGCAACATTAATTACTGGGAATATACCTCTTTGTCAGTTTTGTTCAGAATCTGAAATCGCAGTGGCGCGAATAGCTGCAACATTTGTGCAGCCTACTAAAGATATTGAGCATCAAGCCCATCCATGGTGTCAAGACACGGTCAACCTACCACCAAACCCCACGAAATCTTTGAAAGATATACCATGTAACGCTCACAAGAAAAATAATATTAGAATAGGGTATTGAGCTAAAACAAAGAAAAGAAAATCAAATATCCTCCCCGGATATGTTAGCATGCTTGAAGTACTTCATGCCCACCCATGCGACAACAACCCAAACCCAAGACATGACAGCTGTAAGAATAATGAGTGCGGGGTAATATCCGACAATCGGCAAGGTAGGATCATCCTCCAACTCAGGCGGCGCATAGGGCGTCTCCCCAACATCCCAAGCCCAACTCCAAACCTCAAAGCAGCTCCCAATGCCCACAACAAAGACCAACCACGTCACAATCAGTATAATCCAGCCCCACCACTCGGTCTCGGAGTAGTCTATGTCCACATCGGGGCTGCTCTTCATCTCAACTGGGTGTGTGACGAGGGGCGAGGACTTGTGTCGGTGGACGGGTAGATATGCCGGTTCGGGCTGAGGTTGGAGCGAATAGAAAGAATTTGAGCTGGAGGATGGTGGAGAGATGTGTAAACCGGCAGAGATAATTTTGGGGCTTGTGTTCGTGCCGGCCGCCGTGGGAGTTGAATTCGAGTGGAGGGGAGGGAAGGATACAAGGTCCTCGTCATCGGTGGCTTGTTCCTGGAGACTATGCTGTGCGAGGCCCTGGCGTCGGCGACTTATTGAGGGTCGGGTGGGTATCTGGGTGTTTGCCGCGCGAAACCAGGTCGGCTGTTGGGTATCGTCGCGGTCGTCGTCAAGGGCGACACTCTCGCGCGGCGAGTATTGAGTGGTTCCATTGTTAGAGGGGGGTTGATCTTTTGGTTGTATAGCCGCTTGTAGGTCGGCGGCGGGGAGTCGGCTGGGTTCTGCACGGAGGGCTTCGAGGGCTTCGGCGGCTTTTGCGGTGGCTCTTTTGTCACGCGATTCGAGCCTGGTGCCTAGCAATGCCGTTTTTCGGAGGGAGCCACGCCGGCGGCGTGTTCGATGTTGTGCAAGAGCGGCAGACATTGCCCGGCTGCTGGTGGTTCCTCCCTTGCCTGTGTTCTGCGGAATACCGGA
The DNA here is from genome assembly GCA_030142185.1 of Penicillium thymicola. Classification (NCBI taxonomy): domain Eukaryota; kingdom Fungi; phylum Ascomycota; class Eurotiomycetes; order Eurotiales; family Aspergillaceae; genus Penicillium; species Penicillium thymicola. The sequence continues at coordinate 10,625 of LACB01000557.1, forward strand.
GTGGAGGTCTTCGTCGCCATCGTGGTCCATGTCTGGGTGGTGTCGGTCTAGGGAGGTGTGTGCTGTCTGGCTTACGCGAAGGAAGGAAGTCTGAAGAGGAGGGAGCTTGGAACGCTTCGTTTGTGGCTGCTACTTGGGCTACCTAATCGCGTGCGAGGAGATAGTTTGTGGTCCGCCAAGTCCGCCGTCATTGTCCATTGGTTGCAAGTGGAACCGGGAGCTGGTCAGCTCAACCCTCTCCCGTTGGTGAAACTCGGGGATTGATTTCGTTTCTTCGCTTCTTCGTTTGATGTTTTTGTTTCGTTTTTATTTTGCGCAGAGATATGTTGTAAAGGAGCGTCGTTGTGGCCTGCAATATCAGGGACTAAAAATAGCAATGCAGGTCACTGGCCAAGCATTTATCACGTGCTTGGAACGTGACTGATCTGAAAATGAGTTTTAGAAGGAAGCAGCCCAGGCCCTTTTTGCAATTTCCTCAATTCCTCTCCTTCCTACGATCAAGTCACGTTCTCTGGGAGTTTACGGAGGCCGTAGGAACAGGAGATCGAAAGGGATACGCAGTGGAGCTCCAGAGACACTAACTTTATCGCCTTTGTCGTTTTCCCGTACCTCGATGTGTTGGGACAGTTGGGCTTGCCCATTTGTATGGTCCCACTCGTACTTATCGATGGTGATAAGCGGTCGGGTTCTGTTCGCCTTGATGGCGATGGCGATATTTACGTTACCCCTACTGGGGTTAAGCCACAATTCAATGTCCTGCTGCAACGTTCTTCTGGTTTGCGAGATCGCGACTTCCGCAACCACCGTAGGCCGCTTTTGGGTACCAGGAGGGGGTTGCCCGGGGCCAATTGCCCAGTCTGGCTGTTTTGATCTGCCACCGACATCGATGTTCACACTCCTATAGGAAAAAGTTGCCCGGCGAAGCCCCATTGGATCAAGTGCAATCTTAATTTCATCATTAAGAGCATCAGTCACTTGTTCATGTTCCTGAGTGACCATCTTGGCGATCAAAGCGTTTGTTTGGGGGTTGAAAGTACAACGGATGCCACGAATATCATGGAGGTCCGTGTCAGGATTAACGAAATCGTTTTGGAAGGTGCGCTCGTCGATAAAAAAGAGAAGGTACTCACTAACGTCCACCGAAAGGCGAAGACGTTCACGCTCAACGCTAAGTATTTGGGAAAAGTGTTCCTTCCCTTGATATACATACCGTCTAACAGATGGAGGTAGGCCCTCCGAGTCGTAGTCACATCCATTTTGATTGAATTGGGACATCTTTGACTACCTGTATTTGTTAATACACAGAAGCCAAGAGATATAAGGATTATCAACGTTGTTTTTCCCAAGTTCTTGTGTCACGCGCTCAAATGGCCTTGAATTGTGTCTCTGATACATATGAAATACTAACTAGTTAACTAGCAGCTGCAAGTATGACGTCCACTATTTAAAGGGTTTATATATCCATGGATGTATTTAATAATCTTATTATATCAATTTGAGATGCTGGAGACTATCTTCTCCTTTTTCCCATTCTCCTGCGTTTAAAACCGCAAGAGTAAATATCAGAATATTCCAGTTATAACTAACTATACATAGTTAACTAGTTATGTAGTTACGTGATTAGTAAATGACCCCAGCCCTCGAGGGCTGACTTCCAGGCTAGGTTAAAAAGAAAAAACAGAGAAATAGAAAAGGCGAGAACATGTACATTGTCTATTCCATCTAAAATATGCCGCATATCTCATCGTCACACTGCATACATATGCAGCGAGAAAAGGGCTGCAGTTTACCAGTCAACTAACGCTACAATGAATAGTTACATAACTATGTAACTAATGATTGACTTAAGTGTCCCGCGGAGCACAACACAACATGTTCAGTTTCACCTGCCAGCCTATGGGCAGAGAATATCATGCAATCCGCCGTATGCTCTGTACATAATACATGGTATATATTTATAGGAGAAAGAAATAAACAAAGAAAGTGCCATGGCAATGATTTTAAAGAAATGGAAAGCCAGAATGCAGCAAGAAAAGAAAAAGAAAAGAGAAAAAAAGGCAAATTGGTATCTGGGCTAGAACGCCAGCAAGGCAGAGATACTTAGAAATAAGATCAATGATATCGTGTGCTCCAAGGAAATTCATCACAGCATATACGGATACTCGTGGGAAAGTGCCCAGACCAATGTGTCAGCCGAGAAATCCATGGCAACCCATGAAAAGCATCTTTTGAGTGGAAATGAGTATCAAACAAGGAAAGCAAATCTGATACAACATATGTTCTCGGAAGATAAAACAGCTAGAGAAATGAAATGAACAAGATGGCAACAGTCCAAATACGCGGGTGAGGAGTAGGGAGGTCGCTTTTATTTGGGGGCATGACAGAGCCAAAAAGTCCAAGGAACCCTTGATAGCAAGGCACGCTTAAAGAAAAAAAAAAGAGGGGGGCAAAAAGAAGCAAAAAGAAAAACCGAAGCAACGTAGTGGACTTGGGGTATGGGGTGTGCAACACACAAATTCCGTTTCAGACAAAAGCAACTTGCTCGCTTGAAAATCCACTCAATTTAAGTAAAAGAAAGAAAATATCAACGGTGAGGGGGAATTGTAGAAGGGTGCTATGGAAAGAAACACAGAAGGGACGTTAAATAAACTTAGTTCTGTGAGCAAATGCCGGAAGTGTCGTATGTGAGCAGGCCGACTGGAGACTTGTCACAAACCGAGCTACGCCTGGTAGCCTCCGTTGAAGTTGTTGGGCTGGTCCCAGTTGCCGGACGGGGACATGGGCTGGCCACGGCCGTAACCCCCCGCATTACCTGCCTGGGCGTAGCCTTGGCCTGCCATAGCAGGCCCATTGAAGTTGTTGGGTTGTTGATCCCAGCCTCGACCAGCAGGGGCAGGACCTATTTCACCAGTAAGCGAGGGCTAAGACATAACAGATGGATACTGGGCTCACCTTGATTCATGGGGTTTGCGGGACCACCATATTGGGGGAAGAAACCGGCAGGGCTGTTGGTGAAGGGGGCGGTGTTGCCCTGTTGAGGAGAGAAGTTGTCGAACTGGCCGGTAGGAGGGCGATCCTTACCCCACTGCGGTAGTCAGTAAACATAAGTCGGGAATCCCAGTACTAGCAATAACTTACACTACACTTCAGAGGACGGCCGTTGACGTTGTAGCCGTTCAGTTGGCAGATCGCAGAGGCCGCATTTTCATGCGAATCCATCTTCACGAATGCAAAGCCACGATCGGCCTGGAGGCGAGTTTCAAGGACATAGCCAAAGTTCTGGAACAGGGGGACCAAATCGTTCTGAGTGGTATAAGGGGTGAGGTTGCCCACGTAGCAAGTAGTTTGCCACTGGGGGGTCTGCTGAGCAACCATATCGTAGCTCTGAATGCCGTGGGTTGGGAAGTGGTGGTGTCCGAAAGGAGTTGTAGGCGTCATACCCATAGCAACCAGGGCTTGCTGCTGGGAGATTGAAGGCTGACCCTTCTGGTTGGCCCAGTTGCATCGGATAGCACGAGAGCCGAGCCATTCACCATCCATCGAGTTGAGGGCCTTATCTGCCTCTGTGCGATCACGGAAAGCAACGAAGCCGTATCCACGGGAGCGACCAGTCTTCATATCCCACATCACACGTGCTTCAGATACTGATCCGAAAGCAGAGAATGCTTGAGTCAGCACCTCGTCGTTGACTTCATTGCTCAAGTCGCCAACGAAGATATGGAAGTGGTTAGAAGTATCCTCCTTGCTGGTGCTGTTGGACTGGTACGCCCAGTTGACACGGATTTCCTGAGGCAATTAGAACTAGTTATGAATTACTACGAACAAAAGGAAACTTACAGACTGGTGGATTCGACGACCATTCAGGGTTTGCATAGCCCTCTCGGCCGCACCTGGGTCATCGAACTCGACGAAACCGTAGTTGTGGCCCTTGGTGGTGAATTGCCCCTGGAGGAAGTAAAACAGTCAGCTACCAACATTTTATCAAGGATAGAAACAAGGGGTAGTGATCATCACGGATGACGGCTCCAGAGGCCATCACTAGTAACTCAGGGGGGAGCTGATATGCAGGGGTGGGGGGTGCCTGTCAGAAGAACTCACATTCTTGTCGGGAATGATCTTCACGCTGAGCACGTGGCCAGTGGTCTCAAAGATCTGCTTGAGGATGTCCTCAGTGACCCTCGGATCCAGCCCACCCACATACAGGGCTCTCTTGTTTGGTTCAGGAGCCGCTCGGCGGACATATCCACCAGCGCTTGTGGGGGACATCATGGCGACTCCGGACATGGGCGAGGTCATGGCCGTAGGAATCGGATTGGTATTCTGGGGAATTATCACCGGAGGGCGCGGGGGCGGGGGCATGTGGGACTGGTTGCCCTGGCCATTGCCCTGGGGAGCATCGTACTGTTGGGGCTGACCGACAGCGGGCTGAGGTGCGGGGGGAAGAGAAGAGGGAGTTGAGACTTGAGCGTTTTCAGCCATTATGATTGCTTTTGAAAAGATACGGATATATTATTCCAAAGGCGATCAGAGGAAGCGAGTGATGCGGAAGTTGGACGGGGTTAAATGTTAGATTGGGAGAGCCCAGTGTTAGGTGATCTGTCAAATTCAGAATTTGAGACAATGCAAAGCGTCGCTGAAAGCCACAATCGCAAATAAGACCGGGAAAATATACGTGGTATAGGAGGCCGCGGGGGACCAGGGTGGTGGAAGTCCAAAAAGAAAGACCCTAAGATGGGGGAAACAAAGAGCACCGGGTATAAACAGTGCTGATAAAAGAGACACCGAAATGGAACCTGGGTGGGGGGTTTGTTTGTTTGGTTTTTTTTGGGGGGGTTTTGAACTTTTTTTCGATCAAGCTCCGGTATAATAAAGGAGATGTTTTTGTCCTGACAAAGCTGCGGTCGGAGATTGAAATACAAAGCGTGTTGGGGGGGAGGTAGAAAGCCCAACAAAAAGAGGCTGAGAAAGCTCAAAGAAAAACTAAAGCATGCAAGTCCCTTTGGGAGGGAAAGCCAAACAGGAAAGAAAAGAGAAAAGGAAAAAGGGACTAGGAAAGAGAAGAGGAAAGAGAAGAAGTGATAGAGAAGAAAAAAAGAACTGGAGAAGAGCAAAGTAAAGGGAGGAAGAAGTTAACCGCTAGGGGTGGGGGGAGGACACTTTACCCCAATAGGTTTAGTCTGCCTTCCTCTTACATCCCAAATTCTTGAACTCTTCAACTCTTCTCTCTCTCTCTCCTTCTACAACTTACTTATATCTTCGACTTGGAGATTCAAACTGATTAAACTGATTTTCAAACTATCTCAACCATTTCTCTTGCCAATCATGGCCAGCTATTCAACTAGTTATTCAAATCCGGACTCACTCACAGAGCTCTCAAGCATAATAGAGCGGACGGTAAGCGCTGGCTCTGGAACAACACTCTTGGCATACCCTCTGACAGCTTCTAGCTTATTGATACTGGTCGTTTGTTCCGCAAATCTGGCTCTATGCCATCGAGATCTCATCTGCAACGATCCATCCCCTTGTATCATGATAGTTTCCAAAATGCCCTGGATAATCTATCAGAGCAAATTGTGAGTATTCAACGATCTCAAATAGATCAAATAGCTCTGTATTTGTTTTTTTTTCCAAATTTTATTTTTTTTTGTGGTTCGGTTTTTCTTTTCTGACGCTCTGCAGTTCATCGCGAAAGCCTTTTTAGAAAGGGACTACGAGGCTCTCAAGGCCACTAGTGCCGCCCCCCAGCCCATCGAAGATGTGGCAATGAGTGATGTGAACCAACAGGTTGAACCTGACATTCAACCACCGCCGGCTGAGAAAGTCAAAATAGACCCGGAGCTTGAAGCTATGCCTAAAACAGAAGAAGCTGTTTCTACAAACCAATTAGCTCCGGCAGAGATCAAGCCCGACACCCAATCGGGCGATGATGTAGTTGTCAAAAAAGAAGGCGACAATGTTGTTCCCGATCAGTCATTCCCTGAACCCAATGAAGACCTCACGTTTGATTCGGTTCTCAACGACGCTGGCGGCACAAATGACTTTGGTCTTAGCTTAGACTTCAATGATGATGACATGGGCAATCAAGCTTTCCTATCCGGGTCGAATTTCACAGCTTCTGGCGCTACTGGTGGTGCGGACAGGTTAAACACGACTCAACCCCTGGGAAATACTTCGGATGTCCCTGCTGGTGGTGGTGCATTTGACATGGAACTACAGAAAACAGAGGGGGATGACGGCAATTTCCTACAGGGTAACTCCGGGGAAGATTTCATGGGGCCCGCTGAATCAAACTTCGACGATTTGTTCATGGACACTGATAACTTTGGAGAGAATGGCGGGGACTTCAATCAGCTGGAGGGGGACAGCCTGATGAATGTTAATGAGCTGGATGATAATTGGTTCAATTGAAAATGAAAGGACTTACACTGGTGGAATCTATACAGTCTAGATAGAGCAATGACCAGTGGGGGGAATTGGAGGAGGGCGGGGGGAAT
>LACB01000558.1:0-17102 GCA_030142185.1 Penicillium thymicola
TGCATGTTGGAACAACGATTACTTCCTACTACCTATTTGTCAACGACCTTCGGCGGAGCTTGCATGGAGTATCTCAAATCAGAGAGGTGATGATTAGCAGGACCTTGGGAGCAGTGGCGTTTGGTGTTCTGACCTTTTAGCACAGCTTGTTCAAAGAATCCTCAACGACAATCACTTCGCGGAGTTATTGCCCGAAACAATTCAATTGCATGTCCGACGAAGCTTCCAACATGGCTTTCGAGCCATATACCAGGTACGTATGACTACCGAGGCTCTAGTGCTAGAACTACCGGTTGAATCTAGTTCTTGGTCTGTGCACTATTTTAGCGGAAGTACCGATTATATTATTGTACTTCGACGATATTCGATATCATGAGCAAATTGGGAGATACTCGGGGTGACGAGTACCCGGTAGACGTTATAGATTAGCCTCAGTTCCCGTCAAACAGTACAGTTAGTTGTAGTATATCTGACACTTCGGGATGTACTAGCCTAATTGAGCATTCCAAACGTAATGAGTAGGAAGTTAGAATTGATTAAATTAAAGAAAAAACAAAACAAAAAAACAAAAGGAAGAATATTGAAGCCCATCCCCGCAGATATCTATATCGACCACACCGTATTCTCTTAGCTTCCCGCATGTACTTTCCCAATTGCGGAAAGTAGTTTCCTGCGTACAACATAGTATAACATAGACAACGTAGATCTTCTCATTTCTCATTTCTTCTTCTTTTACGGGATCTTATCTCTACAGGTACAGCCGGGCCACGCCACTGTGGGTCAATGTCTTGGAGTATATTTATTTATTCTAAGACGTCCTCTTTTCAGATCTTCAGAGCTTCACCATGCATTTGAAGTTCCTTTCCCTTTTGGCCATAGCAGGCGCTGTCCAGCCTGTTATCGCTGCGCCTCATCACACTCGAACTGAGGGAACATGCAAGAAAACTAAAGTTGCAATCTTGTAAGCACTGGATGTCTTATTGATTGATCTCAAACTAACCAACTATAGGGGAGGTGGTGTGGCTGGTATTACTGCTGCTGTGAGTTTCCCTCTTTGTTTATCTGAATGTCATTGACAATTCATAGCAAGCTCTCACGAATGCTTCCGTGCATGATTTCGTGATCCTCGAGTACCGTGATACTATCGGCGGTCGGGCTTGGCATAAGCCATTCGGCAAAGACAAAGATGGCAAGCCTTATATTATTGAGATGGGTGCCAACTGGGTATGCATATCCCCAACTGTAAGGAAGGACTGTGCTGACAGGTTAATTAGGTACAAGGTATTGGAAGTGAGGGAGGTCCACAGAACCCAATCTGGGGCTTGGTAAGTCTCGACATATCTTCGATCGAACACAAACTGACCTCGGACAGGCTCAAAAATACGGACTGACCACCCATTGGTCAAATTACGACAATGTATCAACCTACAACAAGGATGGTTACTCCGACTATAGCGATCTACTGGACGCCTATGACGAGGCTTATGATATTGCCAATCAGAGGGCAGGTGAGATTCTGACACAGAATCTCCAGGATCAAAACGCCAAGTCAGGCTTGGCCTTGGCTGGTTGGAGCCCCAAGGCACATGACATGGAAGCACAGGCTGTTGACTGGTGGTCGTGGGGTAAGTTATCTGGTAAATGCACCTAGCGCGGCCAACTAACATCTTGACTAGACTTTGAAGCTGCTTACTCCCCAATAGAGAGTTCATTTGTCTTCGGTTGTGCCGGTGACAACTTGACCTTCAATTATTTCAGCGACCACGATAACTTCGTTTTGGACCAACGTGGATTGAATATCATTGTTAAAGGTCTTGCAGCGACTTTCCTCAGTGACAATGACCCGCGTCTTCACTTGAACACCGAGGTCACAAACATCACGTATTCGAACGATGGGGTCACAGTTCACAACAAAGACGGCAGCTGTGTAGAAGCAGACTATGCTATTACCACATTCTCACTGGGAGTTCTACAAAACGGCGCAGTTAACTTCTCCCCAGAGCTCCCAGACTGGAAGCAGGAAGCTATTCAGAAGTTTACCATGGGAACATACACCAAGATATTCTTCCAGTTTAACGAGACCTTCTGGCCCTCGGAAACACAATACCACCTCTACGCTGATCCTGTAACCCGAGGCTGGTACCCGATCTGGCAGTCACTGTCCACCCCTGGATTCCTTCCAGATTCCAACATCATCTTCGCAACTGTGACCAACGAGTTTGCCTATCGAGCCGAGCGCCAAACAGATGAGCAGACCAAGAAGGAAGCAATGGAAGTTCTGCGCAAGATGTTCCCGGAGAAGGATATCCCCGAGCCAACTGCATTCATGTACCCACGCTGGACTTCAGAGCCCTGGGCCTACGGCAGCTACTCCAATTGGCCTCCTGCCACATCTCTAGAGATGCACCAGAACCTTCGCTCCAACACTGGCCGGCTCTGGTTTGCCGGCGAGGCTACCAGCCCAACCTTCTTTGGATTCCTCCACGGTGCATACTATGAAGGACAGGACGCGGGCCGACAAATCGCGGCTATTATGCAGCACCGGTGCGTCAATGCAGACTCTGCTAAGTTGAGAGAGTGTGGGCCTCGCAAGCACTATGAGACCCTGCATGGCACCTCGCCGTATTCCGATTACACCATGCTTAATGGATGGGCTGTGGACAGTTCGATTGATAACAACCCTGAATAGGCGGAGGCCAATAAACCGGTAATCCATGTACAGGCTTGCAACCTTTGAAATTAAGTGATTGAGTTTATCCAATATCATAATTATATGCTACATATTCGGATATAAAGGAACAGAGCTTAAAGGACCCTCAAGGGACCTGTTTGTCTAATCTTATCATATCTTTCTTCTCTCCTATTCTCAATAGTAAAAGTCCCCCATGTACGTTTTTGTTTGCCGGAGCTGATGAGGCTCAGCTGTGTTAGTGTCCAAGAGTCACGTCATTGGTCCGTTATCGCAGGAAGAAACCCTATCTGGCTGAAGCCCCAGCTCCGACCAGACAGTTTCTCTCCCCGAATTGACTCTCTTCTTCAGACTTTTTCTTTGGTGAAGCGGCCTCAACACTGTTTTACCCCAACACATGGATTGTCCGCATCATCTTTGTCTTAGGCGTGTTCAGAAACACCAGTGGTAACTACTTGAGCACACCTGGCAATCGCTGTAGATCCGACAGAGGTGATGTCATGTGTGTGGCAGCGTAGTCTGTCTCGTCGCTTTAAGGTGCAATGGATTCACTCTCATCATCAATTTCCGGATGGCTGCTGTGGTATCGTTCTGCTGCCTCTATTGAAGCATCCAGTTCTTCACAGAGGGAATCAGACGCGATAGCTAAAATGGTAGCATCGTGGTCGAGGAGATAATAGCCTCCATTCCTGTCGTCCAAAGTACCGAGTGGGAATTGCATTGCCATATCATTGAGTTGTTGACGTGTCTCCAGAATTGGCATCGATTCGGAGACTGGTACAGTGTACCGGGTTATCGACATTGCGAAAGAGGTTGTAACACTTGTTATCACAAGGAGTAAAGATGCTATGAAGGTTTGGGGTAACATAGTAGACTTCGTCTGGGTACGAGGTCAATACTTCCTCAAGAGCTTGGTGATAATAGGACTCCATACCGATTGAAGGATAGCGTTGAACTATTGTCTTTCTTCTATTCTGTTGATAGATTATAGATTTTTGGATTTAAGTTTCTTAGACAGCTGGGGATGCTGTCTACTTAATAGAGCTCAACTTGGAGCAGACCACATGTCTTCGAAGATTGACCATAAATTGATTCTGGATCCGTTCAAGGAAGTAACGTCGCATGGATGGATTGACAAAGGCAGGGATTCGGCTCCATGGGCTACACTAATGCATTCAGGATCACGCACTAGTCTAACTAAAAGTACAAATCGGACAAATCCATGTTGTCAACTCTAAATAAAAATCACATCGCACATATATAGATTCATTGAAGGTACATCCAAAACGCATGTTTTCCTGAATTTTGCAGGTGCATAAATACTTACAGCTCGAGACTGAATAATATACGGACTAGCCCTGGAGGACTGAGAAGTGAGTACGGAGTAGTCCCAGACAGAACGACAAATTTCCATCATGCACGTCGACCAAAATGGCATGCTTCTGGTGGATCATATTGTATATGAGCTTCCAGGACATAAGCAATCCTGAAACACAAGGCGGGGTTGGGGGCTATCCCGTGGTCCCATGGAGATCAAGTTAGCGTAAGGTATCTCCCACAACAGGCCATGCCTCTAGGCTCATCCTCCGATCCTCCAATCCTCCGATCCCCCGACCCCTCGCATCCTATGATAGGCCACGGACAACTGGTTCCTTACGTCCCTGTTTGGCTTTGAGAACCGAATTACGTAGAAAGGATCGGAGCGACGCCTTTTGGAAGTTGAGAATAAGCGTTTCAACTCTTTGATAAATACACCATATATGTTCATGGACTTGGTAGAAGTTGTGGCTGCATGGAAATAACGCACAATATCATTTAGTTCAATCTAAGTCTCAGCACATTTAGGGAAATACTTTGCTTTTCCCTCGTAGCCAAGGACCATAAGTCCTGAATATGATCGGAATGGGGATCATTATTGCGGCTAAACATCCAAGCAATGTGCCGGCCCATTGAATTCCCATATTCTGAAACATCTGCCTTGAGAATAAAGGAAATCCCGCAGCTACTGCTGACCGAAGAATGATATTGGCAGCAACAGCTGAAGCAGCGCTAAGATCCAGGTAAGTCAGCGGGGTGTTTTGATAGTTTTGATTTTCTTGGAGCAGATAGACCGAGAACATACATTGGCAAGTATGCATCGACGAGATAGTTGAAACAAGGAAGGAAGATGCATAACACCCCAAATCCGATGAATATCCCGGCCGCGGCAGGTGCAGCCCAGTGAATCTGAGGGGTGAACCCCGTCCAACCAAACCTGATGGATTTTCAGTTAGCAGAAATCATACACCATTTTAACGCAAAAGATTGTACTCACCAAAATAGACCTATTGCAAAAACAGGCGCTCCAAGGAGTGTTGGAGCAAGGCGCCACTCGGGCACTGCCATGCCCTTATTCTCCGCCAATTTCCTTGCATAGGCCAACTGCCCAAAAAGAATAAAGGCACATGCGAGCACGACGCCGATAATGAGACCAATAAACATTAGACCAGCAAAGGCAGGAGTCATTCCATATACATGCTCGAAGACGAAGGGATATGCTTCAAGAAGCGCATAGACAAGGCCGTAGATGAAGGACATGTAAACAGACACGACGAGAATAATAGGCTCCGTGAATAGCAACGTCAATGGACGTGTGAAGTATTCCTCCACGAGATCAGCGATGCTGACGTCGACATCCTCGTGCCTGGCGCGAATATTCGAATTTCGCGACTCTTTGCGAATAGCAGCAGCCTTCGCCACGAGAATACAAGCCGGATATGTCTCATCCAAGAAGAGAACACTCAATAGCCCATTAGCCAGACTAAAAATTGCCGGAATGTAAAGCGTCCATCGCCAGCCAAGATAACTCGACGCAATGAAGCCACCCACAAAAGGGGCCATAAACGGCCCGACAAACACAGTCAGAGCATATAGCGAAATGGCAGCACCACGAGTCGCATTGCTGTATAGGTCAGCCAGTACACCGGGGACAACAGTCAGCTGGCTTGCGCCAAACATGCCAGCGAAGAAACGGGTTATGACCAAGGTCTGGATATTTTTGGCCACTGCTGATGCAATAGTGAAGATTCCACCGCCTAACATTCCAATTGTCAGGGGCCATTTCCTTCCCCGTAGCTCTGATGCAGGTGCCCAGATTAGGGGGCCTGATGCAAAGCCAAGGACATAGAGGGTTGTTCCCAGTGTTCCGATCACCGTTCCCACCCCGAAATCTTTGCTTGCTTCATCGATTCCTGGCGCAAATATGGCGCTTGTTAAGGAGACAATTAGGGTCCCTGAGCATACTAGGATTGAGTTGAAAAGTCTGTGTGAAATTGGGGTCAGTTTGTTTTCAGGATATCCAGGTAATTGACAGATTTGGACCTGTGGCTTACTTCGTAGACAGTCTCCAATTCTGAGGATGCTCGGGGTCATCAGCCCCTTTGAAATCAACGTAGCTTGAGGTGTAGGAAAGAGGTGCCGGAAGTGCCTTGTTTGCTTCAATTGATGGCTTCTCGTGCATTATAAACCGGATGGAGTAGTGAGGAGTAGACACGTTTTGTCAATGGGGTTTATAGTTCGGTGTCCAGGAGCACTGAGTTCAGGTTGAGCTCCCCTAGTTAGTGTGAGATTTTATTCCGGGAGAATATTGGGACATTAACACAAATATGTAGTGAGTTTGCATGTCTTTCCCAACCAGCTTTGCGCATAGAAGCGGGTATTGCGGAACGGAATTTTACCAACCGGGCGAAGAAAGGCACCCGCAACTTCCGCAAGGCTTTGTAACATCTTACTTGTTTTCAGGGGTTGAAAGTTGAAAGCAAAGCTAAAGTACTAAGAATTATGAAAGACAACAATGACATTGGCATACAATTACACAAACATTGATTTCTCTCAAAAACATAAGCGTCTCTACGGCTTCCTCATCCAGATCCGCCCAAGAAACTTGAACCATCAATCATATCCGCATTCAGAAACTGATCAAGATCATCTCTTTGCAAACCGGGTAGATCAGCAACCAAAGCCCCTAACCATGAGTACTCTTCAGCGCTTGGGAATTCCTGCTGGGATGGCTCAGCTGGACTTTCTTGCTCCTCCATCTTCATGATGCCATTGAAGATCGTAAGGTCATCTTTCCTCCGCTGTTGATAAAGCATAACTAGCAAGAGAGCCGCACTCCACGCCTCTCTCATCGTGTTTGTATCGTAAGTAGATGCCACGAGCTTCAATGTCTCCATTGCTTCGGGGAGCATCGCGAGCGATTGCCGTGTGTCCATCACGAGCAAGACACATATGATGTGGAAAGGTACGTTTGCCATGTGTTGCCAGGGATTACAGTTCCTGACCATACTGCGTGAGCAATCAAGTCCCTTTTTCAACAATGCTAAGGACTTTTCTGCGAGGTGAGGGGATATTTCAAGTTTCTCTGTGTGGATTCTGCGCAAAATGCAAAGCACAAGATTGCATTGCGCCATGGCCGAGGGAGGCTCAGTATGTACTCTTTCCAGGATTTGCGAAAGGGTTTTCCCTAGGTTAATCTCATCTCCGTTTGCCTTTCCTGGGTCTAGGCTTGCCGATAATGGAATAAGCCCCAGCAGCTCATCCGTTAGGTCGCCCTCGGAGGTTGATGGAAGCAACGGCATATCATTCTTTTGAAAGGAGACTCTTGATAAACCAAGATCGTACGATATCCACATATTAAGATGTAGTGCCACGCCGAAGAGTCGTCTTTGGATGTTTGGATCAAAGTCTGTGCCGATACTGCGCGGAAATACTGAATCAGTAGACTCTAGGTGGAAACCTGCAGCTTCCACCAGATGCATCAACTTCGAGCTCGCCATCCATGTTGAGTGAGGCAGATCTGTCATTCGCATGTAAACGACTCGCAATGTCCATCCAGTCAGAAGGTCCACAGGAGGGGCACCACACAGAACGTGCGTGTCGAGAATAGAATGTGCCGATCCGATGAGATGTAATTCGGTGATGGTCATGTTTCGTTGGGAAAACAAACAACCTAGTGCGGCAACGCCACCGATAACACTGTCGTATAGACCAGTAGCCGCAGGAGACTGCCACCTAGCCTCCAGTCGCTCAAAAAATTGAGAAGAATCGATAAAGCCATAACAAAGACCAATCTTAGCGAAATAGACCTGAGCGAGGGTCCTCATGTGCTCCAAGGATGTGATATCCGTGATTGACAACGCAGGGCATGCAGCCGGAGATTCAGTTGACAGTTGTCGCTTTCCAACATTCCAACCAAACAGACTGAGTTTTGGAGCTTCCGCAGGATCGATATTCAGGCCCATCCTCCGAACAAATGCAGCACCGGAGTTTGCCCACAATTGACGATCCAGCCCGTGTGTATCCACCAAGTTAATTTGCTGTGGGGGACTTGGCGGGGCAGTTTCATTTGGGGGCTGTTGGGAAGCACGGCGCCTCTGTCGTGGCTGACGGTTGTAATGGCAATCATAGCCCCATTCACGACAAGTGTTGCAAGGCTCGGTGCCATCACATTTTCTTTTCCGCACCCGACATGTCTCACAGGCAAATTGGACGCGCTTTCGCTTCAAGTCGGGTTGTGACGTAGGTTGTGACATAGCTTCGAACAATAAGCAGCACCTGCGAGATCCCGCAATTTCCGAGAGGAATGAGGGATACTAGTCAGGGCGGGTATTGCGGAGAAAATGAGTGTGGAGAGGTCAAGCAAGTGAGTGGGTCCAGACTGTCTGGTGATGTCTGAGGCCTCATTGAATGTTTGCAACTTTGGACTGTCATGTGATTAACAGCACCATTATTTACAACATGAGAGTTCCGTACGGTCTCATCCTTGTTGAAGTGAGAAAAATCCAAACTCCTATTTCTCTAGCCTTCATGGTGATGATGGCTGGTTCCCACTTCACTGAACAAAAGTTTGGGCAATGATCTTGTCTCGTCTATTTCTAGTCTTCTTGACTCAATAAATGTCCCAAACCTTCTCTGGGGCAACTATCTACTCACTGTTTATGGGGTTCCAACGATTGTGGATGTCAGTATTGTCCCGATTGGCCGGAGCATCCACTAATGTTCTAATAGGAAGCAGCTTTTGTTATTCCGGATGATCTCACCCAGGTCGCATTCTCTTCACTCATGACTGCTGGGTTTTTACCCTGTAACCAAAGCTCGGGCTGTCCGCACTCAGATACTTTACGAGTCCCACCGGCATTCAAGCACCTGCATATTAATGATGAGCTTGTGGTCTCGCTTTATCGGAAATCTGATGTGCTATGGAAGTTTGAAGATCTAAGGTACTTGCCTGAGAAAAATCCAGATATTATGATTGCGTCGGACGACCGACTCCCTTCGGCATCTCTAGGTCGTGGCCGAGGACGCTTCTCGTCGTATCCTTGTACTGTGAAACTCCCTTGTGCTGTGAGATATTGTGAAGCCCTGATTTTGTTGCTTTGCCGTGACTACGATTCTTCTTACGAGACTTATTGGTTGGCTATTCTGAGCTATATGTTGGAGTATGTCGACGGTACGGATATTTTGGATGAAAACAAGCTTCAAGAAGATTACAGAAAGTTTTACCACGCCCTCAAACAGGGAGATCCTGAGATGTATTCAATACTGGATGAGCTCCGAATCAGCTTGATTGAAGTGAGTCGCCTCCCAATGATAAATGATTAACAAGACCGGGCTCAATATCTCAATCTCTCGGTTTGAACAGTCGAAATGAATATAATTTGCCACTCAAATTCTAGATCTTAACCGTCTTCTCACAATCAAATCCTTCAGACTGAGAGAAGTAATAACCTCTTTGGTTTGAGGTCACTGTTTTCCCAGTTTTCAAGTCTTGGAAGTCACAATTGAAATGCGTGTGGCCAAAAGCCCAAAGTTTGACAACCCCGTTTTCCCAACAAGGCTCGCTTGATAGGTCGGTCATGAAAGCTGAGGAGATTTTTCTGTTCCTATGTCTGGGATCGACAACCATAGCGTGGGTTGATAGGCAGAAATGAGTAAACAGCTCCGAGCGCGAAATATACTCAATTCCTTGGTTCAACCACACTAGATCGACATGGTGTGCGTCTTGATGGGCTTCGATGGTCCAATCATCAATGTACTTTGTAGTTACGGGATGAATGCGGAATGCGGATATTGCGGAACTACCGATTGTTGTGACGTCGACGAAAATGCCTCGGTAACTCGCCCACACTTCTGCTCGCATGCTAATTCTCACTGATCTTATTGTAACATTAGCCAAATATTTTCCGACCGTCTCGAACACCAGACCATGGCGACAAGCTTGTTATCGCGATACCCATGGGTATCTAGCCCATTTGTGGTCAGCGCCCCCATGAAAGTAATGTCCGGTCCAGCACTGGCAGTAGCCGTCTCTCGCGCCGGTGGACTGGGATTCATTGGTCCCGGTGCCAAAACCCAGGACACAAGTGATGATCTCGAGAAAGCATCGTCGCTCATACGGCAAGCGACCAGCACAGCGCCAACTCCCGCCTCGACACTACCTGTCGGCATAGGATACCAGCTCTGGGGTGATGACATCAATGTAGCCGTCGCCGCTATCGAGAAGCACAAACCATGTGCCGCCTGGCTATATGCCCCACGACAGCCCAAGGAATACGACGACTGGTCTAGCAAGATCCGTCAGGCATCGCCTGACACCCAAATCTGGATTCAGATTGGCACTCTGAAGGAGGCAAAGGAGCTTCTTCAGAACAGTGAGCGACCAGATGTTGTTGTTGTGCAAGGGGCTGAATCCGGCGGTCACGGTCGGGCGAAAGATGGAATGGGGCTTATGGCGCTATTTCCCGAAGTAGCAGATGCCATGGCAGGTAGCCAAATTAATTTGTTCGCGGCTGGCGGAATCGCAGATGGGCGTGGTGTTGCTGCGGCGTTGTGTCTTGGGGCTTCGGGCGCGGTGATGGGCACTCGATTCCTGGCTGCCAGTGAAGCACGCATTAGCCGGGGTTACCAGGACGAGGTTGTGCGTGCAGTCGATGGTGCAACCTCCACCACGCGTACCCTACTGTATAATCACCTCAGGGGCACCTTTGGGTGGCCAGAGGAATACAGTCCCCGGACTATCTTCAACAGATCATTTGTTGAGCAGCAGGAAGGGAAATCTTTCGAGGAATTGAAAAAGCTTCATGATGAAGCTGTTAAGACGGGCGATAAGGGCTGGGGACCTGAGGGGAGACTAGCGACATATGCGGGGGCCTCTGTGGGACTGATACATGATGTGAAAGCTGCAGAAGATATTGTTTATGAGATTCGAGAGGATACATTGGAAAGAATTCAGCGGCTGTGTGCTTGAGAGGCGTAATTCAACCGACTTTGTAGCCTAAAGCTGGGCTGAGGTTTGATTAAAAGAAAATACTTTCTCTGTACATCAGATCAAATGAATAATTTGAGGTTGATATAGAAGTCCATGTGGTAATGTCTTCGAACGTGTCGAGATGGAAGTTTGCAAGAGGTCCAACTTATAGCACGGTCAGAGAGAAATTTCCTCATTGCCAGTAAATCTCAATTATTCTCAGCTAACACACATATTACCCAGCTAGAATCCAGTTCCTACATCAATTTCAATCCCGTTTCTTCCAAGCTTGATATTCCCCACAAAGACAATCACCGGCGACTATCACTGGCATAAATTGGTCCTGCAAACTCCAGAGCAGCACTGGCTGCCCGACATACAACTCATATTATTCAGTGCACAAGTACCGTCCCACTCACAGTACACGTTAGTCTCATGTTGGAGGCTGCACGACATACGCTCGGCGCAAGGCTTTTCAGCAGAGCACTGCATACCGCGAACATCCTCATCTTTCATACAGACCATTTCGACCATGGAAGTTCCAAGCGAATTGAGAACACGGGTAGGACGACACTGCAGGCCAGAAGGACAATCAGAGCCCCGCACACAACGCAGGTTCTCTGCGGCAGCCGTACACATTCCACTCTGACAATGACCCGCGACACATTGGCCGTCCTCCTTGCAAAGGGCGCCAGTTACAGAAGTTCGCTGGCAGGTCATGGAGCTTGAAGAGCAGTACATGCCATAATTTGGGTGGGTTGATTGACAGTTCATTCCATCGGAACATCTGTCATTGGGGCAGCTGCTTGGACTCTTGGTGGACACATGATCACTTGAGAAGATATGCCCTTGTCTATCGGCAGGGGAATGTACCGTCATGCATTTAATGCTTCTGACATGTTTGCCAACGCTACCGCCATCGCCAACAGCTTGTATGAGCAAATTCGCATGGGGTCGGGTGAATGTGAACAGCTCATTGATACAAGAGTTGTCGCTAGATGATTTAGCACTAGATATTTGTAGTCAGTGGCTTTTCACTTACAGGTACATTGAGCACATCATGTCTTGCTTGACCTCGGATGAACATGGGACATATACTGATCCAACATTCATGCGGCTAATACTTTGGTTAACAAACCTTCATAGTGATGCGAAGAATATTCAACTTACTACTCGGACATTTTGTCCAAATTCATGCAATTTCCATCAGACGCAACGAGTAATCCTTGTCGGCCGGCATTCATTGCAAAGTCGTTCTCTTTGAAAACCATGGCCTAGATAAAAAGTAAACAAAGTGATCGGGTGTAAACACACTCCATAGTCGTACCTGATTAGGGACCATCATGACCGGGCTGGCAGCTAGTGCCAAAGGCACAAGTGCGACAATCTTGACAAAACTAGACATTTTGTTTGTTGAATTCAATTGTTTGGAATAGTCGATGGTGAATAGTGGATTAACTGGTGGATGGGAAGCCATCTTTATACTCGAATTTGCTATCTGATTATGCTACTTTGTCTTTAATTCTACCTATGTTTGTGTGTTCTTTTCCCTTTTGGGTTGCGATACAAAGATTTAGGCCCTTGTCAAATCTGCATATCGTCTGATCTAGATATTCATCTTGATTCGCCGGAGAGCCGGCATCATCGGGGAAGATGGATAAACCCAACGGTCAAACGGTCAACTCACTTAAATTTCATGCCGTGTAACTTCAGAGCAGTGTCTTTTTCGGACTAGACCATTAAAAGACATCAAAATCCAAGCCTTGTCTTCAAATGTGCAACCATAGCCCATACCAGTATGTTCGGCTCGATCTCAATCTCAGTCCCGCACCTCCAACATTGATTGATGTCTCAATTTCAAGGTTGTACACATGCTTGTACAGATAATAAGGACAAACTACTGTATGACAACCTTATACATGTTTGTGCAACAGAGTTCTCAGCAAGATATACATTTCACAGCTCCCCTAAAGGCAAATAAACTGAGACAGCTGTTCTACACATGACATACATATAAAATATCGAGAATTTTGTTTATTGGCAGAGAGGAACGTGCTAGCCGACTATGGTTCCTCGTCCCGAGTCACAAATGTGACGAGTGATCATATATCTACCTAGATACCTTGTATAGCAATCCATAACGCTCAGTTACACTAAACAAACCGCAGAATATGGCTGATTTTGCAACACTTTCAATGTTGTGCCAGCGAGAGGTTTGTCATTAATAGCTTGCGTTCCCAAATATTGTAGGATTTCTGGATATTCCAAAAGGCTGAACTCTCGTCCATGGTCATGTCAAAGCTCCAGAAGACCTTTGTCATAATTAGACGTATTTCTGCATAGGCAAGACTGTGGATGGACACGATTAGCCCGATCTCCGAAAATATCAAGGATCAAAACTCAATTTCTTCCAAGACAGTTACGAGGCCCAAGTGAGAATGGTTGAACTGCCGTCCGACTGTCCGACTCGAAGCGTTTGTCTCTGCTATCCAGCCATATCTACGATAAACGAGTCGGCTTTGGTAAAATAGGACTCGGAATGGTAGGTAGAATAGTGGGCCCTAGACACAGAAACCTGTTGAAATCAATATGCATAAAGATCACACTTGGAAGTAGAGACATACGTTCTCTGGAACGAATTGCCCATCGATCAATGCACCCTCCTTAGGCACAACCCGCGAAATAATAGCCGGAACAGGTGGGTAGACCCTCAGACTTTCCTCGAGTGCTGCGTTCAGGTAAGTCAGTTGACTAACTCTCTGGAAATCAATATCTTCGTAATAGTTGAATGATCCTCGGATTTCATTCACGAGTTTCCTATAGGCCAAAGGGTTTGCCATGATATAATAGGTGAACCCGGAGAGTATGATGGCCGTCGTCTCACTCCCAGCGAGTATCAGCAAAGCTGCATTTGCTTCCATCTCTCGTATGGTCATAGACCTGTCATCATTGTATCGCAAGATGTAAGCCCTAAAACCCGGCCGCTCAACCTTGGTCTCAAATCGGCGATGGACTTTGTTCGTTGCAAAGTCACATGGAACCCCACCTGAGTAGCGTCTTAGTACTTGGCCATCGTGCATCTCGACGTGCATTTGAGCGAAGGAACGCAGCATGATAAAGTTTGGTTGGCCTCTATAGACACCCTAGTGCTCTTGGGTAAATAGGAAATCATTTCCGTGGCCTCGGAGCTTGCAGCTCTGCGGGCCATATATTGGAGATCTGTGAAAGATTCCAAGGATGCAACAATGTACTAGGGTGAATTATATTATGTCTAAAGCTTTTAACCCCATCTCACTTTTTGTTCACAGTTTCGAGCATCCCAGGTCAAGATTCATAACGAGCCAAGGAAGTCCATCATCCAGGCCTCATCAATCTCACCCACAGGCATAACATCAGGGAGTACAGCATCAGACTGGATCATGCCGCTATCTATCCCATTATCCCCGGCCATATCTGAACGCCACATTTCCATCAATTTCGGCTCCCAGTTCATTCTCATGCCTTGGATCATTCTCAGTCCCTTTTCGAGGAGGTTCATTTCCCTGCTGTGGTCGAAAGTGGTATAGTCTGGGCACCTTCTAATGATGGCTTCGTTTCTGTTCAGATATTCGAGGATATTTGCGGTGTCTCGGACCATACTTTTGGACCATGCCGGGTCTTCCAGGACGGTGAGCCGGTAAAGGCTGACAATTCCTCGAGTGAATTGGAAAAAGATTATACACGATAACTGCAGGTACTCCTCTGCTTCAAATTCTATCCATACATCTAGCCAGCCTTTTGTTGCTCGGAGGGTGGTGTAAAGGCTGTCGAGGCGGTGGGGATCAGGCGAATGTGAAATGGCGGGGGTTCCTATTGAGAATTCGTTGATTATGATTTCCGCATTGTAAAGAAACAGCAGAATGACTCCTTTTGTCTTGTTAGTCATGGCTTTGGAGAGTCAAGGGGGGTATAAGCGTACTGTGATGTTGAAGATGAGGCGGAATTTGGCCCTTCACTGTGTCTAATTGATTTTTGAAGCTATCCACATAGAAGGGTAGCGAGATAAAAATCGCACCATCCCGCCGCAGTTGATAAACTCTGTCTAAGACCAAATGGACCTTGACTAGTGCAACCAAAAGCTCATCCTGGGGACACTCTTTAGTCTCTGCGAGTATTGTAAGACTTTCTTCCATGTGCGGTGTCCAGCGCATAGCGTCGATCCTAGATATTGCCAATGCGGCGCTGGTAATATACCTGTTAATTATTGTTCAGAGAGTTTCTTTGGGAATTTACTATTCACCTTGATGAAATCAAGTAGCATCCCAGCACAGCCCTCCTTTCTTCCATTGTTCTGGCTGCGGATGGAGCTTGCTTCATTCCAATGGCGTCTTTGAAGGAACTCATGGCCGAATAATCATTTAGGCCATTGATCCCAAGCTCAGCAACAACTGCCATTAGGATGTGTGCGTAAACATTTAGGAATGGCCTTTTAGAGTATGAAACCCTGCAAAGAGAATTGGAATGAGGAAAGTGGTCTTTATAAGGGTGTCTCTTCTCTGCTCACCATGATACAAAAGTCATGATTCCAAGGAGAAGATCCATGCTCGGCATAAGGTCAAGCATAACTCTCTGATGAATATGGTTGGTTATTCTCCCGAAAGAGTCGCCTTTTTCTGGGTTGTTAAATGTGGTAACTTCCATAATACATACCCAGAGGAATGGATATTGGTGCCGCAATTGGTCAGAGGTCATACTATCAGGGATGTATACAAAGGGGAGATATTGCAAGTTCCGAGTGCGGAAATGGTCGAGGCACTTCTGAGCCATGGCGGGCGGGACGTAGATCAGAGACAAGATCTCCTTATCATACGAAGGTAGAAACTGTGCAGGATATTGTCCTTCTTCTGCAGCCGAGAGAGAAGAGACACTGGGTGGGCTTTGAGTGGTTGGTGCAGATTGACTTGGATCATGCCGTGAACTCTGTCCTAGGTTTGCAGGTTGCCAATCTGGAAGACCAGGGGGAACACCCCTCTTTTCAAATTCGGACATAATCCAATCAAGTTTGGCCTCGAGATGAGCAGTATTAGAACCCGACAGTTGCTTATTGCGCTTGCGGACTGTCTGCGCAGGCCGGCATTCTTTGTTTAGGCGCTGGCATCTACCCATGGTGTGCTTAGTTCGGGCTATTGCCCACTGTCTAGCAGTGCCACTCACCTTTCGCATCCAGTACCCGTTGTGAGAAGAATACACTTGCACTTGGCACGGGAACAGTTCATACATGTGCGGCCATATGGTGCAGGGGTCCCGGCTGGGATTTGAGCGGATTCCATCCCGATGCCCGGTGGGATTCGGGATTGGAAGATTAGATAGATTAGGGTATCTCAGAAAGACGTAAACCCTAATACGGACTAGAATGATAGCATAACGGCAATGTACCTCTCCCTCATCAGGATTAGAATCTAAAAGAAAAAAGAAATAAGGAAAAAGGAAAGAGTTGCCTCAAACAGCTCAAAGGAACAAAGAAACACATCTGGGCCGTCGGTGTTAGGAAGATGCGAAATCCGGCTGACTCAGACGATCCACTGTGGATCTGGCCAGCCCTACTTTGTACTCGACGTAGCCCTGGAGTATGCGAGGACAAGTGTATAAGCACGACTCTGTTAAATCTCTTCTTAATATAGTTAGTCTAGGGAAATATCCGGTTTATACAACATATAGCGTAGGAAGGCAAAAATCAAGTTTCACCTGTTTTCAATACCTCATGGACTGTTGATAGATAATATACCACACAAAATAAAACACGTCAGTAGAGAGAAATCAATCAGCATCGTCAAGTGCTGAAACAGATTGGTTATTTTAAATGTGAATCATGGACATTCCTTCACCAAACCATGGCATAAGCTGCTTCTTCTTGCTTTTGACGGGGTTAACCAGACAGTGCACGGTGCCATCAAACCAAATATAAGGTACTACGTATGTAGGTAGTGGACCTCGGGGATGTATTCCTTTGCAGTCTCATAGAAGTCCCCGGTGCCAAACGTTACTTAGATTCGAGGTAGTTTATCCCAGATATATAACGACAGAGATTACACCAATGAACCTCAGCCTCACCATCACGTGCGTAAGCAAGGATATCCTATGTAGGTA
>LACB01000559.1:0-17071 GCA_030142185.1 Penicillium thymicola
GTTCGGCTTTGATACAGGCTTTTTTTTTTTTTTTTCCTTTTTGATATTCTTTTTTTCGTTTTGATTTTCGCTTTGGTTGTGTTTCGGCGGTTCCAACGCTCCCCCTTCCCTTTAATACTCTTCCAATGAACTTGTTTCCTGTTTGATGTCTTTGTATGTGGTCTTGGTGATTGGTGTTAGTTGACCTACCCATTTCATCTAATCATGATCATGTCCATGGTCTTTGATCTTGGTCTATTCTCTTTATTCTCCAAGGCTAATCCTTGTTCCCCGTTTGTTTTTGTTCATAAAAGCTGCAATTGATCCAATTGATGACAACTGATTTTACCACCTCGACCTTGGTCATGTCCGGATATGGACTGCACATAGATTGAGATAGCTTTTGATATTTTGTATTCCAATTGCGTGGTCAATTGAAACATTATTTGATTTGATAGACCATGTACTGTGAAATATGTCCTGTACGACTACCTAGGTATATGGTATCGTCTCTTGAGACACTGCCACTTACTCCAGATCTTGATTAGATTCCACACTATTAATAGTTAATGTCAATATCGATGATTGTTCAACGCACTTGCCTTTGACTTTCGAAATCCAGATAGCTCACTAAAATATCTTCCTGACTATAATTTCATATACAAACGAGGTTATGATGGCTGCATTTGCCTTACTTCTCAGGCCTTCTTCCAACCCAGCGCATATAAAGAAAGCCAATCCCCTTCTCACGGATCTCCCAACCTCCCATCCCCTTCTCACCATCTACCCTTCACTGTCTATAATTATCATTATCCTATATATACCCTTTACAACACGCAGACCTTCTTGAAGCGTTATATCTCCAAGCAAAGATCACATCTGCTCCTAGATCTCAACCTGCAGATTGATAGAAGCTGTCTTTCTTTGCCTCTGCACAAGATTCGCGGAAGCCACAAGCTATTTCTGATTCGGGCTTCCCTAAGGAGATGCACTCATGATCTCTCCGCATCACTCTGGGGAACTTGCAGGAAGGCCACAAGCTATTTCTGATTCGAACTTCCCTAAAGAGATGCAGCCATACTCTCTCCGCCATCGCTCTAGGGAACTTGCAGGGTCAACGTTTCCACTCATGGGAGAACCCCCAGTTCCTTCAGCATACGCCCGCTTTGCAATGCCGCTGAATATAATCCGTCCTCTCGCATTAGTTTTCACTCCAATGGCCGCTCATCGTATCATTTCAAGAATGTGCCATACAGCACAAATCTCATGTAAAAAGAGTCAAGGGTCCTCCAACCTATGATCCTTGTTACGACCCGCGTCGACAACTTCCAAATACTCAAGCAACCTCATGTTCCTAAGCAACCTATGGCACCCCCAGATCAGTCAGGATCCCGGGAATCAGCTGCTGGCCAATCAAAACCTACTATGACCTTGAATCCAAGGAAGACCAAGTTCTTTGAATCTACCACGGGTATCCTTGGTCATGGACGAAGGGAATCAGGACTGCGGTCTTCGTTAAAGAGTCATAAGAAGAAGGTAAAATCCCAAACTGGCTCAAGGAACAGAAAGGGAGGTAACGGGGAAGGGGAAGGAGGAGTGTTGCAGAACCATTTCCATGGTGTTCCCTTTCCTCCTGCATGTTTCTAATTGATAAATCCATAGTTTAGAGCTTAGCTGCTTCAATTATCCTATCAATCTCCATTCACTGTGCACATTGACCTCTCTGTAGGCTTCTTGACACTGATATAGCGTCATTCTATCTCGCACTTCATGGGAAGAGCTACTGTCCAAAATACCTAGTATGGCGATTTGAATCGAAAGTTAAGCTACATAAAACATCCGTCTCCCGGGTTGTGGCTCACCCTGGCATTGATATTCTATCTACATCCGTATCTACGACACGAATGTCAAATCACAACACGGTGAAACCCCGCGTATTCTCTTTGTATGCAAACGGGTAATTGTTATGGATGTAAAAATAAAAAATAAAGGCAACTCTCTTATGTACAAAGTCACCCTGTCTCTTACCTGTACATATGACTTGATATAGTCATAAGAGGGTGCTATAGTATATAAACATGCCGAGAAAATACCAAGACCAAATTTGGACTCAGATGAGAGTGACGAGAACCACCATCAGCAATACCTGGATACATCCCAGGTCCGTGCTAGGATCTAGTGCAAGCAAGCCATTATGCCATCACAGATGCAGCAATAAGCATCTGAGCGCCGAAATAAAGCGCATAACCCGCGAAGATCACAAGCCACCCACGACTCTCCGGTCTAGAAGAACTCGCAAAGGCATTCCTCGCCACAAAAAGGTCACTCACGACAAACATAGCAGCTCCCATGGCTCGCGAGCGCCACCAGTCTGTTGGACCGACCAACGAGGAGGAGGCAGTAGCGGCAGCAAACATCGTACCGATGATAAGCGCATAGACCGAGACCAACGGCTTCATATCCGGGGCAATGTTGAGATCTAGTAGATTGGTCTGGAAAGAGAAATGTGGCGGGGGATATATGACGCCCGACCATTTTGCAGCAGCCAGGGTTCCTACGAACGTGGCGGCAAAGGTCGGCCAGGAGGTGTGGTAGGAATCCTGCAGGAAGGCTATAGTGTAGGCTATATGGGCCGCAGCGAAGGCGACGATGCCGACTTGGAAAGATATGGATACTTTTCCTTGTGGGTCTGAGGTTTCGGATGGGTTGTTGTTGTTCAGGGCATGGAATTCACGGTGCGATGGTATTAGGAAAAAGTCGCCCAGCATGGAAAAGGTAAGACCGGTGGTGATGAGACGATGGTAAGGTGACCACTCTGTGGATGGTTGGAGCAATGGGATGCTGAGGAAAGCAAGTGAAGAGAGCATTTTGAATACCGCGGTACCTGTGTGTGATCTCGATTTCCATTCTGAGAGAACTAATAGGGGCAGTGAACCCAGTAGAAGGCATGCCGAAGGTGAGATTGGGGTAGCCATGGAGATGGTGAGGAACAATTGAAGTCTCGAATAGAGACTCTATTAATTCACAGTTGTCTTGGCGATGAGCCGAGGTACTACTTTTCCCCAAGGTCTTTTGGTATAGTTAGTTATATAGTTACTATAATCAACAGAGTAATTAATAAACAAAAGGGTATCAAAATAAGAAACAAGAAACATCAATCCGCAGTAATGGCCAACCTAATTCCCCTCCTCTTCCTCTCCTCCATATCCATCTCCTTCACCATTCCAATCCCACCCTCCCTCGGTCCACACAATATCCCCCTCAACTCCTCCCTCAAAAGCCCAACATCTCTCACCAACTCTCCCTCAACAACCCCCTTAGCAAGCAAATCACACCTCGCCGTAACCGCCAAATCAAACCCATCCAACCCCCTAACCGCAAGAATAGGCCTCACCCACGCTTCCTCAATACCAAACGGAATCCTCTGCCCAGAAACCACGGCCTCACCAGTATTCCCAAGCACACTCGTAAACCTGCCGAGATCCAAACTCAACCCCAAGACGCGTAATCCCCGCAAGGAAGCGACAACATCCCAAAAGCGAAGCCACAAGACATCACTATGCGTATGCGCATAGATGGAACCCTTATGATCGAGTCCAGCCATAGGCACCCAAATGGGCATCCATTGAACCGTCAATCTAGAAAGGGCATTCCGGGAAGCGGGCGACAACGACGCCGCGAATGCAATGAAAGTGTATAGATCATCGACGTCGAAATGGGAGGATTTGTACAGGATTGTCTCGGCTTCGAAATAGATTGCGCGGCAGACGCGGAGTAGCGCCGTGTTGCTGTTACTTAGGGTTGACGGGAGATGGGAATGCGTGTGTGGG
Source organism: Penicillium thymicola (assembly GCA_030142185.1). Taxonomy (NCBI): domain Eukaryota; kingdom Fungi; phylum Ascomycota; class Eurotiomycetes; order Eurotiales; family Aspergillaceae; genus Penicillium; species Penicillium thymicola. Next base: position 3,810 of record LACB01000559.1, read on the forward strand.
TAGAGGAGTCTGTCGCTGTGGCCTGGGACTCGGCCGTCGTAGATGCGCCAGCGGGCTGGGGTTGTGGGGCAGCAGTGGCGGTTTTGGGTTAAGGAGGGGTTTGGGTGGTTTGGGTCAATTGGGTGAAGTGGGTGAGTTGGAGGGGCTGGAGTTGGACAGCGAACATGGCGGATTTTGCCTTTTAGTTGGACTAAATGGATGGTTTGTGGGGGTTGAAAGTTGGGAGTTGGGGAGTTGGTGAGGACGTAGGACCAGATTATTTGACGGAGTTCTGGAGGGAGACGGAGGAGGGGGGATTGTTGGGATTGGAATTGGGATTGTAATTGGGACTGGGACTGGGACTGGGACTGGGATTGGGATTGACTTGAGGGATTCAAGTTCCAGTTTATAGGTGGGTGGGGGGGATTCTCTGGAGAGCAGATTGCACGGGATTGAATTAATTCGCGGACGGTGTCGCGCCAGCGATGGCCAGTTGGATAATAGTGCCAAATGGAATAAGGATCACGGAGGATCCAGGTATCGAAGTGGCGCATTCTTCTTTTATTCTTTTGTTCTTTTGTTCTTTTGTTCTTTTATTCTTTTGTCCTGTTAGAGATGTCTATACAAGAAGAGTTAAAAGTGAAAGATGGGGAAATTATGGGGCCAACGGGCTTTTATGGAATCCACTCCACTTCCTATCGACTACATATATTAAATAGTTACTATTATACTAATACTAGAATACTAGAATATCTTAAAAAGAATCCGAATGCGGATCTCGGACTGTAACCTAATGACATGTTGCATTGGAGTGGTGATAGTTAACCGGAGCGGAGTGCTCCAGTTAGTAAAGTATATACCTTACCTAGGTATATAGTTATCCTATATAGTTATCCTATATATACTCTAGAGTATATACAAAGTCAATTCCCTCGCTCAGACTCCGCTCTCTCCTCATCAGTCACGTCCTTGTATCCCTCCACATCACGATACTCCACCCCACTCCCCCGCCGAACAGGACTCTCCTGCGAAAAAGCCACATAAATCGCACAGGCCAAAATGATCGCAGATCCAACCCAACTGATCGGACTCAGCGTACTACCCCAAACCACCTTATCATAAAACACCGCAAAGAGCATCTGCATATAAAGCATCGACGTCGCACGTCCCCCTTGCGCCACAGGCTTCCCATCCGACACAGATGCAGGCGGGACATACGATAAACCCGCCGTCAACAAAAACTGCAACAGGAACCCACAAACACCCAATCCCGTCAGCAACGTCCACTCAACCATCGTATTAGGCACGCGGAACGGCACCGAAGGCAAGGTGACCATGGCCACGAGCGAGATAACCGTCGTCACGGACGAGAAGTACGTCACGGACACGAGGGGATGCGCACGACGACCGATCATCCGGATGGAAGTATAGGCACCTGAGGCGCCGACCACACCGATCAAAGCCACGATCGTCGCCACGACATGGTGGTACGAATCTGTCTCGGAGGGGGGTTTATCCTCGGTCGAAGCGGATATACCCAATGCCCAAGCGGCAGCGGCGGTTGGTGTTGCGATCGCAGTGTTCGGGTCACGCTTGCTGAAGGGACGAGCGATGAGGACGACTCCGCCGAGAGAGATCAGACCGGCGAACAGCTGTTTCCGGGAGAAGGTCTCGCCGGGGATGAGGAGGGAGCAGGCGTAGCAGGAGATGATTGGTGAGAGGAAAGTTATAACGGTTGCCTCGGAGAGGGGGAGGTATTGGACGGAGTAGTAGAGGCCGTAGACACCCATGAAGCCGAAGAGGGCGCGGAGGAGGAGGAGACCGCGGACTGGACGTGTGCCGAGTGGGGAGGGGGTTGAGGCGAGGAACATATATAGGTAGCTTGCGACTGCTGTTATGGACATGCGGGCGAAGAGGATCTGGGGGGTTGTTAGTTGGCTTTTTATAGAATTGGAGTTTGGCGATATAGGAATGAATGCAGATCGGATGGATACGAAATGATATTACTGCCTCTTACCTGGAAAGGATGCATAGCACTATGAATCTCCAAAACCTGCGTCATGACATTCATCGAGGCGGCAAAAGCCTGCGCTAGCAGGACAAGCCCCATACCCTTATTGCGCAACCACCAGACCTGCCATGCATGGCGGGGCCGTGAAGCCGCAATAGCGACAGCCTCATCATCTTCATCGTCCTCGATCGGACGGGGTTCTGATTGCGCCAATGCTGGCTGTGTGTCGGCTTCACTGCCGCTTTCACAGTTGTAGTCGTGTTCATCCTCGTCTTGGAATTGCGTTTGCGTTGAAGACGATCTCTGCTCCGATATCGATATCGAGTTCCATCCCGACTGCTCCACTCGGATCGGCAGGGGTGCGTCTGGATGATCTTGGTATTGGCCGGCTCCTGAGGCCGAATCAAGGTTTGGAGTGACCATGCTGGGAACTGTGTTCCTGAGGTCGTTATTTTAAGAGGACGGTTGGTGCGGGGATTTTGTGGGGGATGGAGATGGAGGTATCTAGGCGATGACTCTTTTTCTCTCTTTTGGGGTCGGACTGTCTTCTATAAAGCCTGGATGTGTAGTGTTGCCCCCGACAGCATAATAAATGCAGATCAATAATATATCCAGGCGAAAGGGAAGGATTCTTATATCTGCACTGGACTGCCGATCTGGTTAAAAGAGATTTCAACTCGAAATGCGACATGACGGCCGAGTGGAGCCCGCGTTGACCACTAACCGCGGCCTTGCTTGTTTCTTTTGGTTTTTTTTTGTTTTGTTTTCACCTTTGTTTTCTACTTTTTGATGACTTTATTGTTATTTTTGAGTTGACTTGACTCGAAATGAGTAGTAAATTTAGTTGCCTAGTACCTGGTTGTGTAAGACTATGTACTCTGGGTTGTGTTAGAGGCACGAGGTACAAGGTACAAGGCACAAGGCACAAGCGGCACAAGACCTACTACCTCATGTACAAGCTACTAGCTACATATAAACATGCACTTAACCCGGATATTTATCCGCTTCCCTTTACTTGTCATCATGCTACGCTTCGAATTCATCTAAAATTCGACCTTGGCCTTGGAGGGCTGATGTTGCTTACTAATCGCAGATTCAAGCCTACCTAGGTAGCAATGAACCTCATAGTTATTGAATATTTAGTTCATGGACAGTTAACAATGTCATTTATCGTGCTTCCACAATAGATCCACCGAGGTAGAAGATATATATTATCTTCCATGGTCCGTGATGTCTTAGCCGAAAACACATGGTCTGTGCAGTATATCTAAATGCTGGTTTACCTCTAGTTACTTAATGTCGTAGTATACGATTCAAGAATGGGTTCCTACTGTACCCTCTCCCATTCGATGAAGAGTGTAGGAATTGCAGTTGGATCAATGGACCATTGGCCTCGAGATCGGAAGCACCTAGATATGATTATAGTATTCTGATTATCAGATTCTCAGCCAAGAACAGCGGTAGAGCAGCCACTGTCATTGACTAGGATATATATTCCGACGAGTAGAGGCACTATGGATAGAACAAGTTCATAGTTATCAACCTTGTACATTTGAATTGAAGGTCTGTGTCCCACACTGTGTGGAGTCCCTTGCCGGGTTTATAGTCCACAATGGTCTTGGCTTTGCCTCTTCATAGTCACAATCTACATGTCATCCCAGTTGACCATTGCCCACTCCAACACATTGTTAATACAGACTTGCTTCTTTCGTTGATAGGTCGAATAATCATTGAATGCATACATGTAAGGAATAGGCAGAGCATCTGAAATAAATTGAATCCATGGATGTATATAACAGCCTCTCAGGGTCGAGCCAATGAGAAAGGAAAAAAGAAAGTTCGTACCAATATCGGCTCGAACCTACGACCCACTCGTCTAAAAACCTTGGAACATAAAACCCCGCTTAAACCCCTCACCCTAGGTCGTCGAGATGGAACGTCGAAAGGATGAAACCAAAACCAAAAAAAGTTAGCGCATGTTATCATCAAATGTTTTATCAGTATAGGGGCAACACAAACCTTGGAATGCTTCAGCATATGCCCCGAAGGGCGAAATATATCGTCTTCGACTTCATCTTAACCCCAATTTTCGGATCAAAATTACTATGTAGATAGAAGACTCGATTGTGGTTGGTCGAATTTTCAGAGGATCCGCTCTTTCGCTGGAGCGGGTCTCGAACCTACGACGCTATTTGTCGATCTCACGTGACTGCATAACTCGGTAGCACCAATCAGAACTAGGTATTTTGTCAAGCTGCCCCGCATGTGTACACCATCAAAATCGGATCTCTAAAGAAAGAAAAAATAGGTAGCTTCTCTTTGATTGAGACATGTCATCCTTAGTGCAGGGGCCATGCTAATCTTCTCTGTATATTTTCAGTTGACCATATGCCCAAAGGGCGAAAGGATACCCGAATAGTTCAATATAACCTCACATTTTGACAGAATTATACCGCCTACCCTTTTGAGAACACGCCGTGAAATATCGGCATGTGATTTTGATTTATATAACACCGACACAGCACGGGCCTTCCAGGGCTAGTAGACCACCTGGGCACCTGGGCAGTTAGTTACGTTTACATAAGCCATCTTGCTGTCTGGGTCTGGGATGATGATTGTGTGAATGGAGTGGACAATGTGAGAGGCTGTGTGTCATGTCATGCACTATATATATCAGAACCTGGACTACCTGAGTGTAATGCTCAGATATAATGGGCTTTTGGCCTAGTGTGTAACTCGCCAGTCCAGGGGCAGGTTGTAGCACTGTGGATAGTTGATGTTTTGGTTTCAGTAAAAAGTGGAACGGGGAAGCAAACAGCGCTTTGGAGTTCAGGTAAATGGATCGAGAGAGAATGGAACGTAACATGAGCTTGGTTGTCACGGCGATGGAATGGTGATGGAGATTTACTCATCTGATATTCTTGGTCCATACAGAAATCCTGTAGGTGAACATACTATATTGATACATGCACAACATAGAGTCTAAACCGCATCTTTCTCCATAATCAGATAGTTACGGTGTTGTGGGCCACACTGGATTACAAACTCTGCCAATACAAATGCATTTAAACCACTATTTACAAATAGCTACCAACTATCTATATACCAATTTGCACCCCTACTATCTCTAGCTGCCATTGCAGCTTTATGTTCAGCCTCAGCTAAATCCCTTGCTTTTTGAGCCTATTCTTTAACCTCAAACTCGTCCGTTAAATACACTCCCGCCCCTCGCGTTCCTCACTTCTTTTTAACCCTCGGAACTGCCATTCGATCATCTCCCTAATAAGATCGCACAGCCAGTGGCCTGGAGGCATCCCCTCCTTCATTCGCCGACACGAAGAACCCGTGGCCCCGGAAATTTTTGATGCCGCCTCTCATGCATGGAGGCATTTTGTTCGTGACCAGTGGGTCAGCGGCGACGTCCCGGATCAACAGAAACGAGCTTTGATCGAACGGTGGGCAACAGCAGACCAACAATTTCGCGATGTATGTCTTTAATTTGGAAGTATTCTTATTTCTCCACTGACGCCAAGACAGAGCTATCAATCCCGAGCACCAGAGGACGAGCCTAGTTTTTTTGAAGGTCCCGAACTTACAGTATGAAATATCTTCTACTATTTGACTTCTTCTAATACAGGTATAGGACAAAAGTTTTACAGGAAATGACGTTCAAAATTTCTGCATGGTCTACTTCTGCACCACCGAATTGACCCGCGAGAAAGAAGCCCTGCTAGCCAAGTGTATCTTGGGTTTATTCCCATGGGAAGAAGGCTGGGAATTTCTAGCAGACGAAATGATAATGTTTCTCCCCTTGGAAGATAATCAAGGGGATATTCTCGAGACATTCAAGTTTCATCAAAGTGTCGGCCGACCCAACTTCCTTGATATGCACATGGCGCTCGATGGAACGGTGCTTTTCAGGGACTGCTATGCCAAGCTCATTATCGATGACCGGACCCTTGAAACCGGACTGGGGCTTTGGGTTGAATTCGCAACGAACGGTATCTACAAGAAAGCCTACCGGGCTCAAATTATGATGGAGGAATTCGCCCACTTTTATTGTGAAATCGGTCCGGGAAATCAGGTCCCAATAGAGCAGGCACTGAATTACATAGAGTCACGGGTAATATACCAATACCGCGATGAAGATGCGGATCCAAGAGATATCTTGGAGGATGAGCCGTGAGTCTGTCCATTCTTGGTTACGAGTTAGTATACATTAATCGGTGCTTAGAGCCGATATGCGACGGCCGCTCGTGGAAATCTACCGAGGGGGTGAAGTCGATCTAGTGGATGACTATGCACCAGGCTTTCGCGAGGCGGAGGAGCAGGGTAACGGCTTAGCGATCGGATATGATTTGGAACAGATACTTGCGAATGATGGAAATCCCCTGACTATCAAAGATCATGGAAGTGATCATTAGCTAGACTTTACTTATTGTTCCCATTTACTCGGTTCCTTCAATGAACAAAATACCCCTAATGTTCAGTTATTGGTTATATTAGGCGCTTAGAGCAGCATTTTATCGACATAAAGAAGCAATTGGTCCAGAATACGCATCAGAATACGCGTCAGGTTAATATTCGAGCGTATTTTTGCCAGGATTCACAGTTTTTGTTTGAGACCCGTATCGAAGAATGGGCACTGTGTCCATAATTTTTTTAATACCGTCCAGATCCAAATTGAGTGTCCGGTAGCAATCCATGTTTTCGGCGATATACGATAGTCGTCGGGTCAGAGTAAGGGGTGGCTTAGGAGTTGGGTCGGCTAGGGCAGCGAACGTAAAGCACGCGTGGCAGTAGAGGAGTCGGGCCGTGGGCATTGAGGCACGTGATGCCATGTCCAGCGACGGTAAATAGAAGGCTTAACACGTGTTGTGGTTGTGGCCTTAGGCCCTACATTGATGCCTCAGGTATAAACCCCGCGTAGCTAGATATCTGGCAGATCGTTCTTCCCATAGCTATCAACTCTCTCCCACTCTCTCCCTCCTCTCTTTCTGGACCCCTACAATTCCGTAGCTGTCCATAAAAACGGCCTTCGAGGCGGCTGTTTCTGGCCTGCCATTCACCGTCTCATTCTTACGTGTAGTGAAGAAGGAAATTCGGCAAGTAGGACAACTTGGTGGTTGTATAGTCGTAGGCAGACGTACTTAGAGCTATAGATAACTACAGCAAAGCAAACTAGGTAATATTCTAGGAAGAGAAGAATAAAAAGTAAATGGAGGGGTAACAGAAAACTAATGGAAACCATCTTACCTTCCCCTGGGCTATCAGCATAACAGTAGTGATTTAATTTGATTTATATTCAATGTTAGACTTGTGCTTGATACACCTCCTTAGACGAGAGAACATGGCTCGGAAACCGACATAATACAAACAAATACAAAGAACCGCATAGTCGAAGTGGTATAAAGGAATGGTTCATATATCTACCTTAAAGCATCCACAAGCTCTGTTTATACAAAAGTAAAGGTATCACCGCCCTTCTCCCGCAACATATTTCCAGTCCTGGACGTACCAACAACACGCTCCAACTTCAGCGCATCCCATTTCGAGAACAGCGCACGAACACCACCCTCAGCAGCCTCAATCAACGCTGCAGGATCAAGACCCAAGAACCCAACAATCTCGCCATAGAACAGCCCATTATCCGGGAGCCCGTACATGACTACACGCTTAACACCACGGACCTGGTAACGGCGGAAGTGGTGCGCGCGCTCGGTATACAGTAGCACAGAGTGGCGGCCGGACACGAAATGACTGCGGGCACGGTTGGCCTCCTTCGGCTCGGTGTACTCGGAGATAGCGCCAAAGGAAATATTGGTTGTCTGCGTGGAGGTGGCGAAGTGGTTGCGCACGCGGACGAAGTCGAGGTAGGACGGGATGAAGATGAGAGTGCCGGCGCCGCCCTTGCCGCGGCCGTGCGTGATATTCTTCACCAGGGTGGACAAGATGGTTGTTGTGAAGTGCTTGAAGCGCGCGTCCGGGTCTTTAATGGGCGACGTGCTGTCGATGCGGGTGAAGGTTTGCTTGACAGGGACTGCGAGCGGGAGCTCGGTGATAGCGCCGGCGTAAGTGGGTGTTACCTTTAGGCGGCCCGAGGCGTTTTGCATCTGGGATGAGAAGAGGGCGTTGATCTCGGGGGTAATGCAGGATGAGACTACTACGGTTTGTCGGACGTGACGGGCTTGGTTGTCCAAGTACCAGTTGCGGACGCGGCCGAAGTCGCAGCCGTGTGCTTGTTTCGGTTGCAGGTTGAGGTGCTGGAAGATGTAGTCGACGTGGTCCCAGTTTTGCATGAGGAGGGCGTCAGCGTGGTCGACGACTACCATCTCGATCGAAGAGAGGAAGTCGTGGTCACGCTTTTTGACATCGGATTGGTCCATGATCGTACGCAGACCCAGTGGACTGGCTAGGATGATGTCGGAGCTGTAGAATTGGGCGAAATATTTGACTGTCTTGCGCGTGAACTTGAGACCCAGTCGGAACATGTCGTCGTCATTGCCGCCGAAAAGCTCGCGGAAATCTTCGGTCTTGTGCTCCCAGGAATCATCATTTGGCGCTGAGAACGAGTCGGTGAAGCGCTTTTTGTTTTCTTGCTGCTCGGGCTGATAGATCCGAGTGATCGCATCGAGAACCTTAACGCATGCCTGTCGGGTAGGCAGGATGTAGAGAACCTTGGGTCGGGTAAATCCCTGGTCACGGCACTCGATGTCGGTGTCCGGGTCCTTGGATATGCGGGCGTTGTTTTTGAGGACTTGGTCTCGGGTCTTCAGCATGTGGTTGACGGCGTGCAAAGCAACCATCTCGCGCATCTCATTTGCATTGGAAGCAGTGCGGGCACCGTAGAGAACATCTTGGTAGTCGAACACATACGGTGCGATGATTTGGGCTTGACCGGTAATTTTAGGTAGGATCTCGGCCGCACGAGACTTCAATTTTTGTTTGAGCTGCGCGATTGCATGTTAGTATTGAAGGCAGCATAAAACCCATCGCTGTTCTACATACCTTGATATTGGTTGTGCTCTTCATTGGGGGAAGAATTGATGCGCTGTTTGCTCCCGTGTCAGGAACAGTATGTACCAGCCGTAGCCCATCGACCTCTTTCTTAACGGATGCCCATTTGTTCGATTGGATAGGCTCAATCTGCTTGGTCAAATCTGCACTATCGCGGAGATCGAAGTGCTTCTCAAAAGCAGCAGTTGGGTCCTCGTCCTCGTCTGCTTCTTCCTCTTCATCGTCGGACGGCGCTTGGGCTTCCAAGTCATCATCGCCCTGCTCTGGTTCCTCTACGGGTTCTGCCATTTGAATCTCAGCATTGGAGTCGGTAGCGATCTTGCGCTTCTTCCGAGCTGGTCCGCTTGACTCATTGGGTTGAAGTAGCTGGAGGAGTTCGTTGTAGGGGCGTTCGGTATTCTCGTCTTCTTCCTCGCTGCTGGAGGCGCCCTCGTCCATAAGGGTATCATCGCCCGATTCCTCTTCGGATTGCTCGCTAGCGTCATCTTCTCCAGAAGAACCGTCCGATCTAGTACTTATTAGATACAGCCATTAAAGACTTTCGGACTGTGAGAACTTACTCGGACTCGTTCAATCGCGAAGTGGCAAAGTTGTTGCGACCACCACGACCACCACGACCGCCGCGACCTCGACCTCTGCCACCACGGCCACCACGGCCTCGAGCTCCTCTAAAAGAACCACCACGAGGAGCAGGCATATTTCAGGGTATAAGTAGAAAGGTTGGGCAATTCCAAGCTGTTCTGGCCGAAATGAGAATTTTGGGGGTGCTTATCTTATCTTAGCGCGAAATTTCCCACACACAACAGAATCGGAACAATCAGAGCGGCTCACTCCACTTCCAAGGAAAAATTGAACCTCCGAGAAAACGAAGGGAAGTTTGGATCTTGAAACTTGCAAGGTATTCATTCCACACAAATTAAATCATGGCCGAAGATTCTTTCCTTCATCTCGCTCGCCCCCTCGGCCCCGTTAGCGTGGGGACCGCTCCTACCACTGCCCCTCTGAACGTGGTCATTCAACCCCAGGTATGTTGCGATATGTGTGTTATATGATCTGAGGGGTAAAGCTCATTTCTCCCCAAGGCAATCTTCTCAGTTCTCGACCACTCTCTTCGCCGCAATGCCGACCAGGAGCGTGTCATCGGTACATTGCTCGGAACACGATCTGAGGATGGAAGTGAGGTCGAGGTCCGATCCGCCTTCGCTGTCGGCCACTCCGAGGCTGAGGACCAGGTCGAGGTCGATATGGAATACCACAAGCAGATGCTCGCTTTGCATCTGAAGGCCAACCCCCGCGAAGTCTTGGTTGGCTGGTACGCCACTGCTTCCGAACTCAACACTTTCTCCGCTTTGATCCAGAACTTCTACAGCGGCCAGGGTGATGGTACCTGGCCTCACCCCGCTGTTCACCTGACTGTCTCCACCGAGGCTGGAAAGGATCTCGAGACCCGCGCCTACATTTCCGCCCCCGTTGGTGTCACCGCTGAGCGTGCTGCCGACAGCGCTGCTTTCATCCCCGTTCCCTACGAGCTCCGATACGCCGAGGCCGACAAGAGCGGTCTCGAGTCTATCGCCAACGCCAAGGATGCTGAGGACCGTTCCACTTCCGTCACTTCCGACATTGAGTCTCTGGAGCGCGCCGTTGAGGAGGTTCTGTCCATGGTTGACCGTGTCTCACGCTACGTCGAGTCCGTGATCGATGAGGAGACCCCCGCTTCCACCGCCATGGGCCAGTTCCTGCTTAACGCTCTTGCTCTTGCTCCCAAGGTCGAGGCTGCCGACATTGAGCGTGACTTGTATGTTGAACCTGCATTATATTCCCCGGTCTTTCTTATCACTAACTTTCCACAGCAACAACCACATCCAGGACGTCCTGGTCGTTTCTTACCTCGCCAACACCGTGCGCACACAGATGGAGCTTTCCACCCGGCTAGCAACTGCCCAGCTTACCCTGGGCGGTGGCGGCGGCGAAGGCCCCGCTGCCGGTGAGCAGCGCAACCAGCGTGGCGGCAAGGGCAACCAACAAGGCGGCCGCCCACGCCAGGACCGCAACGAGGAAGCCCGCGCATGAGAGGTTTCCCACAGCAAACAAACGCTGATGCATAATGTGACCAATTGCGAGAGGAACATATCCCTTCAAGTGAACGTCGATGTCTCCCACGTTCTCTTCCCTTTCTATCTCCCCCTTCCCTGACGTTATTACTTTTGGGTCTTTCGCTTCTTTGTTTACTATCCCTCTACCGCCTTCTTCCTTTTTTTTTTTTCCTTTTTCCGGCTTCCTCTTTTTTTTCCCTCGCGAGGCTTACATGTTCTCTCCGAAGCTCACGGACTGCGGCCTAGTCACGTCCCATCAACGGCTTCCGGCCTCGGTCTGTCTTGAAGTCCAGACACGGTCTTCAGCACTTGGTATTGTGGTATTGAGACCGCTCTAATATCAATACGATTGGTATAACTTGTGGTGGTTGATGAGGGTGACGATGTCGTTTCAATAGAGAATATTTGGGGGTGATGAGTCTAGACTGTTGAAGATGAGAGATGGGTCTGCTGAGAGCCAATCTCTCCGGTTTACGAAGTCGCATCTTTCTAGGCGCGGCGTTTTCAGTTATGATGAAATGGACATAAAAGTTCTAGAGCTTCTTCGTATTGTATATCCCATCATTTACTACTCCGTCCATGGTCATCAAAGTACATATACATCGGTAGACAGGCTACATGTCTGCATTATAGCAAGCTATATTCACTAGGATGACCCAGTGACCTATGACCGAAGCCTGTATTGGGTGCTCGGCTGGTGGTCAACCATATTTCTTGAGGTACTCGGCACAAAAGTCACCTGTGATACGATTGGCAAACTACATGGCTACTCGACAGTCCTGGTATGCAGGGTCAGGTAGCCACAACTCTGATATTGATCTTCGGCGCCTCTCCAACTAACGTGTACCGTACGCGTGACTGGTATTATCGAGGGCTAGTATGGACAGTAAGCATGATCATCCTTCTTTGGAATATATCCTAAACTGTCCGATTCTGAATGATATTGCAGCGAAGCGGTGTACCTATTGGGCCGAATATATAAACGCAAAGAAAACATGATCAGCTGCAGTTATCTCATTCACGCATGCCGATCTCACCGACTTCTGGGGCACCACTTGAAAGAAGCATCCATTAGGCAGGTGAGTAACTCATCGCCCTATTCTCACAGCTCTCTTCCGGTCTCCACGTATTCACAAGGAAAAAGCTGCGGGAACCCAAATATGTCAAAAGCTTTTCGTTTCTGGACTTGTTGTATCTCCGAATGTTTGGCTTCTGCTGCGATTGATATTGGTCTCTGCGAACGCTGTCAGCAGCGATTTTGCGCTGTTCATGCCGTGCCCCCAACTCATTGCTGCAAGCACATTTTCGTTCGGATATAAGACTCGTTCATAGAAATGTTTATAGAGCGGGGCTCAGAGAAAAAAGGGTATCAAGTCATTCGTGCGGATTTTTCCTCTGTAATGCACATCGCCAATTCTAAAATAAATAATCATCTGAAAGCCGCTATGGCTGGGATGCAAAGCAACTGAAACCAACCCAATCCATTCCCATCAACGTAAGCTAAATATTGCTTCACTGAACCCGGATCTACTAAATATACCTAAGCCATTGCGTTATGCTTCTCGAGACTTTGAAGCGATCCCTCAACATGCGGCAGAAAGCAACAAGCCTGGGACCACCGTGCCACCGACGATATCAGTATCCATTGTCTGGGCCCCTGCATTATATTGAAACATGAATACAATGTGCAAGGGTGCTGGATGGACACAGTTCAGGCAATGCGCCCCATTGTCAGTGCATTGGCTTGGTTCATTGAAAGCATATAGTAAGCTCGACTCTATAGAGATGGCGGTGAAAATACAGAGCTTTGCCCAGCCAACATGTGTCCGCCTGGCCTCGGCTAGCAATCCATCTCCTTGGTAAAGCTGAGATCAATACCGGGTGCAGCAAGAAGGAGCTTCACAATGCCCTCATGATCTTTGCGTATAGCAAGAGAGAGAGGTGTATCGCCATCGCTGTCACTAAGATTGGGATCAATATCAGGAGCATCAAGAAGGAGCTTCACAATGCCCTCGTGACCTTCGTATATAGCGATAGAGAGAGGTGTTCTGCCACCGCTATCAACGAGATTGGGATCAATATCAGGAGTATCAAGAAGGAGCTTTACAATGCCCTCGTGACCTTGGTATATAGCGATAGAGAGAGGTATATCGCCATCGCTA
>LACB01000056.1:0-91929 GCA_030142185.1 Penicillium thymicola
TTTTTTTTTTTTTTTTTTTTTTTTTTTTGTTTGTTTTGTTTTGTTTTGTTTTGTTTTCTTCCTTTTCTGGATTACTGGGTTTGAGTCTTGTTAGATCAGATCGAATGGATCATTCAAGTTTTGACAGACTGACAGATCCGTCAAGATAAGGAGATTGAACGTGGAAAACAGGAAACACTAGCACTAGCACGTTGACAAGATCGGCGAAAATCGTGGGGGCTCCTTGCGCCGGATGTTATGTACCACAAGAGTGATCTGGGGGGATCGAGAAATAGAGGAAGGGAGATCAAGGAGGAATATGAGGAATATGAGGAATATGTAGAAATATGCTAGGAATATGTTTTGGAAGGTGAGTTCGTGAGACTTCAAGGGGCTCGGCATTAACCCAGTTGAACTTTAGTGTGGGGATGTGCCCCCTAAACTCTATTCACATTGAATGTCCAGGTGTTGGCCAAGTGTAAGAATATATGTACTTATATAGAAGTATAGATAGTTATCGAAAAATAGAGAAATAGAGAAATCAGTACAAAATAGTAGAGTAGTAGACATAGGATGTTAAATATTATAGGAGATCAGGAGATTCTTTAATCGTGCAGACCTAGTTAACTAGTATCTCCAGGACAATGAATGGTAGTGTATGGAGAAATATGCCTTGGGCACTAAGGCACTAAGTTATTAAGGCACTAAGGCAAGAAACCAAGGCACCAAGGCCCGGACTGATGCAAGTTCCCCCGCCGAATCAAAAAATAAAAAATAAAAAAGATCAACTGCCCCTCTCTTTCGACGCCATACAAAACTGACCTTCTTTTTTCTTTATTTTCTTGTCTTTCTTGTCTTCTCATCTCGCTAGACCATTTGTAGCGGATTTATCTAGACTTTCTACAACTCTTCCTCTTTTTCTTTTCTTTCCTTCCTTCCCAATCCCATCGCAAATATGAGTGCCCAGCAGCATTCGGCAGTTCCCTCCTCGGTGACCGACTCCGTCCTCCAGAGCTCGCAACCAGTCCCAGCGGGATCTCACGTAGTGAGTGGGGTGGATTTTGATAAGTTTCAAGGACGAGATATCACCGTCGCAGAAATGGTGGACAACTTGTCCCATACTGGTTTCCAGGGTAGTGCAGTCGCGGAGGCTGCTCAAATCATCAATGAAATGGTACGCCTGGAATATAATTGTCAATCTTTTAATCCTTGAATCCTTGAATCCTTGAATCCTTAGAGGCTGATGATCTGTTTCCGTTAGCGCGCCTTCCGTGATCCCGAAACGGGTAACAAAACCACCATCTTCCTCGGCTATACATCGAACTTGATTTCGTCCGGTCTTCGAGATACCCTACGTTATTTGGTGAAGCATAACCATGTATCCGCCATTGTGACCACTGCTGGAGGTGTGGAGGAGGATCTGATCAAATGTTTGGCCCCTACATATCTCGGATCATTCTCGACTCCCGGTGCTGGACTTCGTGCCAAGGGCCTCAACCGTATTGGCAACCTTCTTGTACCCAACAATAACTATTGTGCTTTCGAGGACTGGGTGGTGCCCATTTTGGACAAAATGTTGGAGGAGCAGGAGGCTGCAAAGATCAAAGCCCGGGAGACTGGGGATGAGGAAGATGAACTTCACTGGACGCCAAGCCGCATCACCGAACGACTGGGTCGTGAGATCGACCACGAGGATTCGGTTCTGTACTGGGCGGCCCGGAATGGAATCCCGGTATTCTGTCCCGCCCTGACGGATGGATCTCTAGGTGACATGCTTTACTTCCACACCTACAAATCTTCCCCGCAACGACTCCGGGTGGATATTGTGGATGATGTGCGCCGAATCAACACCATGGCTGTCCGGGCGACCCGCGCCGGCATGATTATCTTGGGCGGTGGGGTCGTCAAGCACCACATCGCCAATGCATGTCTGATGCGCAATGGGGCCGAGCATGCGGTGTATGTGAATACCGCGCAGGAGTTCGATGGCAGTGATGCGGGTGCGCGGCCGGATGAAGCGGTGAGCTGGGGCAAGATCAAGATGGACGCCAAGTCTGTCAAGGTGAGTTGATCTATTGTTTCATTTCCTATTTCGTTGGGCCCAAGCTAACTTTTCCTTTCTCTTTTTAGGTCTATGCTGAGGCCACGGCGGTATTTCCTATGATTGTGGCTGCTTCATTTGCTCGTGCCGAATCGACCTAAAATTGATTTTCACCTTTATCTCTCGAGTCTCGGTAAGACGGGACTGATTGCCAAGGAATGCGAGAACCCGCGGTCTAGAAATGGTTTCTTTTTCTTTAAAGAGCCAATCAGGGTCACTCACCGCCGAAAAGTGATCCGTTTCGACTCAAATCAAGGGTCTTTGATCGCGCAATTATTTCAAGATAGGATGGGCTCCCGTACATTGTACCATCCGGTGGGTCTTTGTACATGAGGTATTGTTGTAGGTACATTGATCGGCCTGATACGCCTATATGCCTGATATGCCTCAGAACAAAACAGTTTTCCGAGGCCCCCCGATAACCAGGGATGGAAAGGCCAGTGGCAAAGGGGGATAAGTTGAGCCGAGTCGCCACCAAATGTTCCAAAATTGGCATTTCCAAGGTTAAGAATATTCTCCCCTGAGTGGGGATCAGGATCGGCACACCGCTAGACTTCAGAAGTACGATATATAGCACTGTACAAGATGTACAAGATGTATAAGTTGAATGTTAGAATATAGATCTCTGACATAAAGGGCTCCAAACCTATATCGTAGGTAGTATATGTATTCATATATACATATACCAGGTCCTAGGTAGTCCATACATAGTTAACTAGTCCATAGGCCTTGGGCCATCATATATACCAAGACCCACTCGGCAACTTCCCCCGGACTCTTTTTTTTTTTTCCGTCTTTTTGCGTCTTTTTCTGTCTTTTTCGTTCTTTTCGTCTTTTTCAATTTCTTTTCTTTTCTTTTCTTTTCATTCTCCTTTCCCCGTCTTTTCTTCTCTTCTTCTTCTTTTCCCCTTATTCTGTAATTTATTCATTCGTTTCCTTTTCTTTCTCTATCTCCCGGACCCCTTCGCTCCACATCTCCAGGGCTCCGCAACCTTCTTCTTATCCGATAAGCCCTTATCAATATTTATACCCGGGGACAGTTGGGAGGATACAACTTGCTTGCGCTTTATATATTGCTGAAGCACATTCATTTGGAATTAGTGAGGTGTTTTCGAATTTGAAGGCCATGGACCCTTTACCAAATTCGCCAGTCTCGAGGCCTGAAGTGGAGGAGGATACGACGAGAACAGCAAATACAGAGACCGGGTCATCAAACCAATTCCCCGAATCGTCACGTTCAACTCCTCACCCAGTGCCAATCTTGCCCTTAGAAGAACTGGAACATGCATATTGGGCAGAGTATGAGGAGGATACAACGATCCCAGATGAAGACGAGATGAAAGAGATCGACGGCGGCGATTCGGATTACAGTGCCAGTGATCGTAGGTCAACCGTACAAGCAAAAACCTCAGAACATACAGTATTTACTAACTCCGTTACAGACAAATATTGGGAAACTAACTTCTTTCGGGATTTGGGAGATCCCGAATACATTCCCACTGAAAAGGCCCGTCTTACGTGGACGGTCAAGGGCGTTCGGGGCACCCGTGAGAACCCCAATCATGGAAAAGTCATTCGCTCCCCACCAGCATTTGTTGGGGGATATTGGTGGCGAATCAAGTTCTACCCTCGGGGAAACAATGTCAATGCATTGAGTGTCTACCTCGAATGCTCCACCACAATGCCTGCTCCAGAGGGCAAGCTTCCTGAGACGGAATTTACGGTCCGTCGGGGCGCAGCCGATGCCTCACTGGATGATAGTGCCCCAGAGTTTCAAATACAGACGGCAGCCACGGACGATTCGACGACGTGGTTTGAGAACTATAAGTCTCAATATCCTGCGACCAGGAACAACTCCCAATCCGATCATGGAGCGTCAGACTCTTGGCGTGTGCCGGCACAGGTTGGTGTCATTGTATACAACCCACAAGAGCCACGCACTGGGTGGATGCAGTCTTCCTGCCATCAATTCAACGCTCACAACCTGGATTGGGGTTGGACATATTTCCACGGTCCATGGGACCAAATCCATTCACGCCGGCGAGGTCAACACCGTGCTCTCTTGAACGACGATACACTCTCGTTTGATGCATACATTCGTGTAGTGAATGACCCTACCAAGTCCCTCTGGTGGCACCCGAGTGATTCCGAGCCAACTTGGGACAGCATGGCCTTGACCGGTTACCGGCCTCTGGGTGACTCAATCATCAATCACAGCCCAGAGGTAGCCGGGCTTGCCTCGTGGCTGCACATTGCTCCATTTTGCAAGATCATTCAAGGTATTGACGTACTTGAACATCTCACCAATCCCCATGCTAGGCCGAAGCCTCTATGTGATGCTCTTCAGAGGCTTCTGTGGCAGCTTCGCTGCCAGACACTCTCCCCGAGCTATGTCGATACCGACGGCGTGACGAGCACTTTGCGCAATCTGCATGAGTTTTCGAGCGATGTGTCCGAATTTTGGGAGCGCCTGCGTCGCAACTTGGAGCTAGAGCTGAAGGGAACTGATGCCGGCAAACAATTCGCTCATCTCTTTGACAGTCCCGTTATATATAGTCCTTCTGATGGTGAAGCCACGGTGAACCTGCTGCCGACTGACTTCAACTCGCGACTTTACATACCAGTTGATCAAGCCAAGTCTACCTCCGAAGCCGTTGGTGGATATTTGAGCGCTAAGCCCGGTCGATGGTCGCTTCCATCGATTCTCCATGTGGAGTTTGGCCGCCATACCCTGGACAAGGCCAAACGTTGGCAACTACGGTACGACAAAGTGGAGTTGAACGAGGAACTGAATCTGGCTCCGTGGATAGTTGATGGCCAGGGTAGCAAGTATGTTCTTTATGGGTATATCGTTCATCGTGGGCGCCGCACGTCGGGCAAGTTCTTTAGCATCCTTCGCCCAGCAGGTCCGGGCACCACATGGCTAGCCTTTGACGATGGTAGTGACAACCGCGTGGAGTGTTTGACTCAGAAAACAGCCATGGGTCCACACCTTGGTCTGGACCCTTCCCAGGCTGTGGATCACAAGAAGGGCCATGACGTGCCTGTCGTGGCAATGTATATCCGCGGCGATATGATATCGGAGCTTTTGCCTGGTCCCCAAGGTCCTTGGGAAGTTCCTGAGACCTTGAAACAATATCATGAAACAGGCGTGTACCACACTGGTGACAAGCCTACGGATGATGTCCAAGTTGAGGTTTATTCACTTCCCCAATATGACCAGCTGACTAGCCTGTTTGACTCCTACGATCTTATGGCACATGCCAAAGCGGCAAACAGTGTCATGTACATCACTTTGCCCCGCTCATCACGTTTGGCAGAACTACGCAAAAGAATTGCTATATGGAAATCCTCAGGCTCTGATCCCATTGGTCCCGAGCGGGTTCGTTTCTGGCAGATCGGGAACTCCTTTGTTCAGTCTGGATCATCGTTGGCGTTTGATCGCACTATGGATTTAAATGTTCCACTAGATCCCTCATTGGGCACTGTACGGTTCTGGATGGAAACCATTTCAGAGGGTACGTGATTGCATTCACATTTATTTGTAACCATCACCCCGCTAATCTCCAGCAGAGGACGCTCAATTTTTCGCCATCCCAGACCCCCCTGCGGTTGCCACTTCAGAGGATAAGCCGGATGACCTGGTCATCGACAATCCGATACACGAAGCTTCTGAAAATATATCATCTGTGGCCGAAGGAGACGCTGTGGCTAGCTCGTCGGGAAATTCTCCCCATGAGGATCCTGCTGTGTCGGATACCGAGAACTCTGTCATTGATGATAGATCACTGCCTCCATCAACCACATTGTCTTTAGATAATGATGCCGATGCTACTGAAAGGACAGAACAGGAGGTGGTGTTCGCTGCTGTCACTGCCCATGAGCAACAAGCCATGGCTGTTGTTACGGCAATTCCGTCAGCAGAAGCCACAAGCTCCGCTCCTATATCACATTCCGAAGTTGAATCTTCTATACGAGAAGTGGCACCTCAAACACAGACTGAACCTGAGGTCAAGTTGCCCGTTGGCCATACATACTACTTCATTCAAATCTTCGATGCAGACAATCAAGTGCTTCGTACTGTGGGGTCATTCTTCTCCAAGCTTGATGCCAACGTCAAAGTGTCTATCCGACGGCACTTACAGAGGCCTCTTCGCCAAGACTTCCTCATGTGGAAACGAGTCGATGGTGCTGCTGTTACTACTGTGTCGCCTGCTGACAGCTTCGATGATGTGGTGGCTCCGCACGGAGCATGTTTCATCGTCGGGGATAAGTTGACCAAGGACAAGTAAGTACATATATATCTGGTTTCACAATGTTTAGTTCTTTGGTTCTAACATGGAGACAGGCGTACTCAACTTGCTTCGTCGGGATTATTCACCAGTCCAGACCGTTTGGTTCAGTACCTATGGGCCGATTCTCGTGGTCATCCAATCCAAGGCTTCACTGGCACTAAGACCATCGAAGCCACTTTCACAAATGACTACTACAGTGGTCAGTTCTTGAAGGGTTATCACCATGGTAGAGGCAAGCACGTCTCTAGCACAGGCATGATATACGAAGGCGACTTCGTCTTTGGCCGACGCCACGGCCGAGGCAAGCTAAATTACCCCACCGGAGACTTATATGATGGTGATTGGATTGAAGATGTATGCCATGGACAGGGTACTTACGTCGAGAAGACGACAGGAAACAGATATGTCGGCGGTTTCAAGGATGGCAAACGCCACGGCAAGGGCATTAGCTACTGGGAGGTGGCCGACACAGAGTTGGATCTGTGTCAAATTTGTTACACCGAGGAAATGGATGCAGTCTTTGCCGAGTGTGGTCACCTTTGTTCCTGCGTGACTTGTGCGAACCTCGTGAGCCTGTGTCCAATGTGCCGCAAAGAGGTCAAGAAGGTGATCAAGATATATCGGGCATAAGAGTATTAGAGTATAGACGGGATGTTCCCAACTTGGTTTTGGGTTTTTCTTTTGTTTTTTCTTTTCAGCACTTACATTCATTGATTTTAGCGAACGGTGATTTAGGATACGTGGGGGAGTGATGCGATTGATTTTATATATACTCACATACTAGCTAGTTACTGGTATATTTAGATTGTTGATACATACTACACAAGAATAAATTCTTATATAACTATGGTCCCTATAGTTGGATATTTAACAATGTAGGACTTCGAATAATTTGAATATCTTTGATTTAGCACAATCATCTTACATCAAATTGTCTCTCTTTACTCTTTTTTTGTTATTTTAATTTGAACACAGTTTGATCTTAATTGAACAAAAGGTATATATATCCAATGCGCCGGGTCCCGGACCTAATACATGATGCTTTTGACTTGCCCGAAGAACGAAAAATGAAGAATTATACACAAGCGATACATGATCAAGTCATTGATCATTTGCTGGCCTTCTTGGCCGACTTCTTATCCTTCTTCTCGACTTTGCCCTTGGTCGCAGTCTTCTTCTCTTCCTTTTCCGTGCTGGCGGGCTTCTTATCTTCCTTGGCCACGGTCTTCTTCTCGCCCTTTGGCTCATTGGTAGACTTCTTCGAGGCAACGGTCTTGGTCTCTTCTTCCTGGCTTGGCGTTGTCGCTTCGGTTGTCTTCTCTGACACCTCTACCTTGCTCTTCTTGGGTTTGTTCAGAACACCCTTGGGGTTGACACCCTTGCGACGCAGACGGTTGCGCTCAGCACGAGCGATGCGCTCGACATCCTCGGGATCATCGAATGAGCTGAAAGCACCACCCTCGAAATCAGCGGCGTGTCCGTTCTCATCAACAATTGGGGTCCTATCAATGGACTCGTCGTCCGTGGAGGCAGCCGAAGAAACACTACGAGACTTCTTGGAGCCCTTGGAACGGGGTTCAGAATCATCCGACTTGGTCACGGGGGTCACGGCAGTCTTCTTCAGCTTGCAGACATAGAAACCATCAACGTTCTCGCGGTGAGGGAAGTAACGGCGGGTGAGCGCCATTTTCGGATCGAAAGTCTTTCCCATATAGCTGAGGAATCCAGGGCTACCGAAGCTACCAAGACCGGTGTCCACGATCTTAACATTGGGACGCTTGCGAAGCACGTACTGCACAACAGCCTCGTTCTCTTCGACTGTCACACTGCAAGTAGAGTAGACGATGTATCCACCGGTCTTGGAGGCGTGGTCAACGGAATCAATTGCAGCCAAAAGAAGCTGACGCTGCATGTGGGGAATGGCGAGGAAATCACGTTCGTTCTTGGAGGTCTTGACACCGGGATCCTTCGAGATGACACCGGTACCGGTGCAAGGAGCATCAAGCAAAACACGATCGAAGCCACCCATGGCCTTGGGGAATGCTGTGCGGGCATCCATGTTCGTCACAATGGTGTTCTTGCAGCCGAGACGGTGAATGTTACCAATCAATCCCTTCGCACGAGGCTTGCTAGCATCGTTTGCGACAACACAGCCAGTGTTGCGCATCAGGGCAGACATGTATGTTGTCTTACCACCGGGGGCAGAGGCCATATCGAGGACACGCTCATTAGGCTGGGGAGCGAGAGCCATGACAGGAAGGAAAGAAGAGGCAGCCTGGAGAATATAATGACCGGCGAGGTACTCGGGGGTGGCACCCAGGGGAACCGGAGACTCGAAAACTTGCAGGCCAACCTTGGACCATTTGCCAACGGGCTCGAGGACAACACCACGGTTGATGAGGGCCTGGGCGAGGGAGCGTCGGTTAGTTCGCAGGGTGTTGGTACGGATAACGACAGGGCGAGGAGTCTCGTTAGCTTCGAAGAAGGCAAAGGCCTCCCTGGGGGTGAACAGGTTGAACAGCTTCTCAGCCAGGAATCGAGTGTAGCCGTAGTATGTGCAGATATCGTCGAGCAGGAGATCGATATAGTCGGTACGCGACTTACCGGGCAGGCCGAGGGTCTTCAGGTCACCCAGGATCCGAATGGTGTCTGTGATGCGCTGGCGAAGCAGCTGCAGATCGGGCGCGAGCCCCGGCTGGGTTTGGTCGGCGAACACATCGGGTGCAGCGATGTTGGTCTGCAGAGCGGCTTCCTGCATTTCCTGCTCAGCGGCTTCCTCCTCCTCTTGTTGCTCGGCATCCAACTTTCGCGACAGACCCTCGATGTTTGCGGCGGTCAATCTCTCTTCGGCATCGGAGTCCTCGTCGTCGGAGAACATGGCTCCACGGGTGTGGCCTTCCTCGTCAGAATCGACAACCGAGTTATCATCCTCTAGGTCCGACAGTCCTTCAACCTGATCGTCGCTATCCATTGAGCCTTCACTGATCCCATCAAGATCACCGAACTCATCACCATCCTCCATATCCTCATCATCATCAGACATAGGCACAGGCACGGCCTTCTTTGTGGCGGACGGTTGCTTTTTAGATTCCTTTGAATCGGCCTTGGGAGTAGCACCATTGACCTTCTTCTTCTTGGGGGCTTCCTTCTTCGAGACAGCCTCATCGGCATCAGATCTGCGACGCTTTGCAGGTGCAGGCTTCGGAGGTGCCTCAGCCCCGCCAGCCTTGCGTTTCTTGAGCATTGTGATTTTTGTCTCATCGAGCGGGGCCGGAGGGCCCTGCTTCTTCATACGGCGACCGACACCCATTGTGGAAAAGTGGTGTGTATGGGGACGTTAATGGTGTTTGCTTTCTTGGGGGAGCTTGTAGATTCTTTCCGTCTTTTTTTTTTCTCTTCGGCGGTAAGTGCCGGCAGTACCGATGTTATGAAAAGCGGTGTAATCTTAATTTCTGCCTTGTATTTCAGGTGTCTATTGTTCTATCGGCATCCAGTCGAACCTCCAGGTGCAGGCCTCCACTACTCCAACAACCATCGCCTTGGGTTTGCTTTCTCCCTCTCTCTTTTTCGCCTTGAGAATCTCTACTACCTAGTCTAAATTCCTCACCATGTCGGAACTGACCTTCACTAAATCATTCTTGTCCACGCTGGACTCGCGGCCTATCAAGCTTCGCGCTGATCATGTCTTCGACCCAGAACAAATTGGACTACGAGTCCCCGTGAGTCTTGATGCGAACAAACCCTAGCTTGACTACCGATGAAGATCATTCTAATATGCTTTCCGAAAACGATAGTACACACTCCCCCGCCTTTCTGCCCCACACCCTCCGATGCCCAAAAAAGTGAGGTCGACACAGGCACCAGGCTCATCCAAATCAATCACTGTTCGCGTCAAGTCTGCCCGCAACCCTGCTCTGGAATTCCTGATCTCCAATGCCCCTCTCTCAACCACCTCGGTCCAGGATATCCGGGATGCAGTACAAGTACGCGTCACCGATGCGCGGGGAGGCCAAGTCCCGCTAGACAAGATCAAGATCTTATACAAGCGGAAACCAGTAGCTGGTACCGGGAAGACATTGGCCGAGGTATTGGCAGATGAACCCGCCATTCTGGCGGGAGGCAAAGAAGTCGAGATCGGGGTGATGATCATCGGTGGCGCCCAGGTGGTTGAATCTGCTGTGGCTCAACCGGAGATTACAGAGAAGCGGGATGAATCACCTCCCAAGGCTGCTATAGGTCTGAGTGGTGAGGAGGTGTTACATACAGAGGCTTTCTGGGATGATCTGCAAGGCTATCTCGAGCAGCGATTGAAGGACGAGAAAGAAGCAAACCGGTTGAGATTTGTGTTCAAAGAGGCGTGGAGCTCAGCCAAGTAGAGTATATCTGCAGGGCAGCGCAGCGAAATAATGTCAATATCAAATAATACCTGTATTGGTTCCAGTCGTTTCACATGTCCCGGGTCCATGATAGTCTATCAAGGCCAAGTCTGCTCGATGAATGGTATGGATTCAAATGTTATACACACAACATGAGCTACCAGCGTCTAAGGCATAAGCTACATATGCACATTCAAGCAGAACGAAAAAGAAAGAAACCATCCACACCAAGCAACCGATACACCAAATATTGGGATCAAGACAAGGCCTATCAGGCACTCCTTGAAACCCAATGAAGGCCCTATCACAAGAGCGAATAGAACAGTATTCGAACAAGGTATGCTCAGTTTCTCATAGAAAATAGAGCATGTACCGAAACAGTCGAAGGGGAAGAAAACATCCACGCACGCCAGGGAATCTTTGTTGAACATGTTATGAGCGAAGTAAAAAGTACACATGTTGAAAAAAGAAATGGGGAAAAAAAGCAAAATCACGTAGGACAGTATCATAGGCCTCACAGCGTCGGTGAACACGGTTGCAAATGCTCGAAAGAACTGGTCCGGCCAATCGCTCATCCAGTTCATGGGATCATACAGAAAACGACGAGCAGACGCGAAGAGACACACACACACATACTCACACACACACACAGGTATAACGCAAAAAGAATCATACACGGGTTTTCATTCCGTCGTTTCAATCATCGGGAGCAGACCTTGATCACACCGTCTCCACCACCGCCAGCGACCCAGTGGCCATCACTGCTCCATACCACGGTACAGACTCCTTCGCCACGCATCAGCCGGTAGCCTGTCAGCTCCTGAGTACAGCTGCGCTTTTCAAGATTCCAGAATCGCAAGCTTGCGTCATGGCCAGCCGAAACGAGCTCACGTCCATCTGGAGATAATGACAGTGAGGCTATCGCTGCAGGATGAGCAAGCATTGTGTATGTACATTGACCTGTATCAAATGTTAGCGTATTGTGGAGGGAAGCAAGGTCTTTTGCATGCCACTTACCACTATTGGCATCAAAGAAGCGGATGTATCGGTCCTCATAGCCACTGATGATTACACCCTCTACGCTGCTTGATCCAGTAGCTCCGTGGACCACTTCTTCTTCTTCGGCCATCGCGCGGTTGGGATCAAGATTAACTGTTCCATCAAAGCCGACAGTCGTAGCGACGACTGAGTTCACCCCAGTAGCTGGTGTGCCATCATATGTCTCGAGACTGGCCATGCCCGCAATTTCTTCACCGGTCCGCGTGTCGTAAACAATGATGGAGGCATCCGAGTAGGAGACGACAAAGTTGACGCCCGCAAGAGACAGGGGGCTGATGCATGTTGGAGAAGGAGAATCGTGGCGGTGAATGCGATGAAGAATGGTGTAATGGAAAGCTGGAGGTGGAACGGCACTGGTTTGAGGCAAGGTTGGGTAGTTGGAACCGGAGGGCATTGAGTTTGAGTTCGCCCGCTGACGGCGATTCCCTGCCGGGGCTGAAGGAATTTGGGGAGCGGCGCTGATAGCCCAAATAAAGACGTAGCCATCTGCTGCGCCGGAGGCCAGAAGTATTCGATCCGATCCACCATACTGGGCGCTTGAGTCGCCAAAGACAGAGCCCATGGTCCCAGGAAGAACGCAGAGTCCCCAGACTGCATCTTTATGCTCGTGGAAAGTGGCCTTGGGATCAATCCGGTTACGTTCCCATAAACACACGCTAGCATCTTGGCCACCTGAAAACACCAACCCATTACCCCCAAGGGTGTTGTTCTGAGACGATGAGCAGGCGGCAAGAGAAGTCACAGCGCCTTCATGTCCGCGATGAGTAAATTTGCTCGTAACGTCCGAGCCATGGCCAGAACCAGCTCTAGGGCCACCAGAAGTACCTGGGATGTTCCATCGCTTGATCGTTCCATCATCGCTGCAAGTGCAAATCTCGGGCTCGTCTAGGCTATCATCACCGGTGAAGGTGACAGATCGAATCACATCCAAGTGGCCACGAAGCGAAAACTGGACTCTGAAGAGGGAATCTTGCTTTTGTGCTAAGGTCGCAGCCGCTTCCCGGGCTTCAATTGCACCTTCGCTCTTGCGCCTTGATCCCGAGTTATTCCTTCCGTGGGAGAGAGACCCGCCCTTGGTCGATTCGGAGCGCGTAAAGTTGGCATTTGGGAAAACATCGGTATCCGGGCGATGAGGCGGGACGCGTTCAGTGACTATAGGTTCCTGCTCCACCGGCTCGTCAAAATTCCACCCATCTACATCCTCTGTTCTTTCCTCGGTCAAGTTTTGCAGATTCACATCCTCCTTGACGACCACTCGGGGGCCCTGGGCCGCATATGCCCGGTTTGGACGATCATCCACTGTGCCCTGTTCGTATGCTTGGGTTCGATTTTCAATTCCTGCAACGGGAGCTTGCTGCTGGTCAATTGACCGTCGATCCATGGAATACTGGTTTTGAGCACGAGCCATGGCATTGTCGGAATAGTGATTGGACACCGGCTGGTGGTTTTGTAATGCCAATTCACGTGCCATAACATGATTCGCCTTCTGCCGTTGCTGCTGAAGATAGGCCTCCTCCAGGTTCTGTTGCGACAGCTGTGAATTGCCATAGAGCTGGCCTGGCATGTCGGAGTCGTTCAAGTCAGGTGGCGGGTGCGAGGCGGGGATAACGTGGTACGCGATTTCGTGGGAAGCTTTGGACAGGTATCCTCGGACTTTGTCTATATCCTCAATCTGACCCTCATGCTGGTTTTCGTGGTCGGGTTCTTCGTCATTCTCATGGTCCGTGCTCGGCTTGGGCCGTTGCGCTGGTGAACAACTCAGTCAATATTTCCACGTCGAGTGCTTATGATTGCGAGTGACATACCTTTCAGGAAGTTGACACTCTCACGTGCAGCATCTTTGGGGTCCTTAGAGTCTTCAGACTTTTCGTTGTTCGAAAGCTTCTTGACCTTCTCCCTCTCCCTCTTCAGAGCGATCTCCATCATCCGAACATGCTTCGCAAGGGACTCATGCAAGCGTTTGCTTGTGCGCAGATCACCTTCCAATCGACCAATGCGAGACTTCATCTCTGCCCGTTCAATCTCCCATGCATTGCGGTCGCGCTCGTGTCGGTGCCATTCTGTCTGTAGGAAGCGCATTACACCTGGAGACAGTTATCAGTCAATGGCATTCAAAAAATCAAGGAGATTTTTGCTCACCCTGTAATGTATATTCCGTGCCCTGTGGACCATTCGAACCATCCATGCCGCCGGGCATTCCTCCGATCCCAGCCATGGCTGATGGAGATTGCCAGGACATGAACAGACACAGGACAGGTCAAGGTTCAGAAGGGTCAAAGCACTGCAGGAGATATCAAGGGGAAAATCAGGCTGGTAGTAAATCAAGTGACGTGTAAGGTGCGAGCTTCGGTTTCTCCTAACCCCGGTAAATCGTATCCGCAGTAAGCGAACCAAGTCCCCTAATGGCGACAGCAAGGAAGCACGTCCCACGCTGAGTCAGCCTGTGGATGAGGTGTCCTGAGGAGGAGGATGCAAAGGAGAGGAGCAAGGTCGGACAATGATAGTAAAGTTATGAGGATGAGAGTGTACCTTCACTGATCTTTTGTTATGGTGGAAGATGGGTTGCCCTCGGGGGGCTGCTGACCGCCTTCTAGATGGAGAAAATTAGCCTGCACGTTACCTCCCGGGCTGGAGATGCATGATAATTTTGGTAAGCAATTGGATGAATTAGGGACGGTTTCGTATTAATAAAGATACACGTTGAGAGAAGCTTTTGTGTGATAGAAGATTCAATAGATTCCATAGGAACAAACAATCATAAGCTGGGTTCTGCACATATAACTAAAGTTGAGATGATTGTTGGTACCCAAATTCCAAATTCCCAGGCATCAACTACATATACTCCACAGCATAGATGCATCAAAGACTTGTATATTACCATTGTTTGATGGGTATACATAGAAAATCTACCTTGATATCGAGTTTGATTGCTAATTTGTTCTTGCCATCACCGGACCGAAAACGATATATTTCGGCTGCTCTGGGTGTATGACCTCGTATACATATCCGACAGTGGCATAGAACAATATCGAAGTATTGTTCAGCAAAGGTCTCTAAACATTGTTTTCTACATACCGGAGACTACCGTTTCATGGGCTCAAATGCTAAATTAGCTCGTGGTCTCGTATAATAATCAATCATACTATGGTAATTCTACTCGTCTAAAACTCAAGCTCTTCCACCTCCATCCCACATTCTACACACGTCTTGATACCAATTCCAGTTTCTGGATTTTCAATGGATCGGCCCCATTGATGAACATGCTTCCGCCCGGAACCGAGATCATCGCCGAACTCTCCGCCCGAAGCACCTTGTCGATTGCGTCGGTAGGCCTCCACGCGGGTGCGTTTCTTTAGCTCCTGTAGCTTCGTTTTGAATTTGGCCTCCCGTCGCCGCTTCTTATCGCTTTCTCGCCGTTCAAATTCGGCATCTAGTGCCTCCGTTGAGCCCCATTTCTTGTCGGAAAACGCATATTCTTCGACTTGATATCGTAGATACAACATCATGCTGTTCCATGTAGATTTGTGTGGATTCGGACGCTCAAGGCGTGGAAGGAGCTCTTCGTCCCGTAGTTCGGCTGCGCGCAGGGCTAATTAGCACGTCTCTCTTTTCACGGCCGGCAATTAGGTACTCACGATCTGTCAAGAGATAATCTTCTTTGGCTTCCGTCTTGGTCAACAAACTGTATTTTTCTGGATGTTTCTCCTTGCAAGTATGACAGATGCAACACTTCAGTTCTTCTTCCCATTTCCAATCAATCTCCAGACTACCACATTCACGACATGTCTTCTGCTTGCTTTTATCATCCAGGACACTTAGACCTGGTTCAAAGGGTCCCTCCCGATTTCGCTTTAATGATTGGAGTATTTGATGACGCTCCCATTCCTTCTGCGTCATATGTGCTGGCTTTTGTAATTCTTTCTCATCCAGCACGTGTAGTTGTTTATTGAACGGGTCATCCTCTTGCGTCAAAAATCCACCCTTCGTGTCGGTCATCTTGCTCAAATCATAGTCGACATAGCTTGTAAAGTTTCGGGCTGGCTTGATCGAGTCTAGTGGGCGATTTGAAGAAGATGCGTCGCGCATATTAGCAGGCTGATTGGATGCCGCCATCGAGGTGAATGAGCGCTTGGTGCCTGTTGCGGGCTGGGGGGCATTTGAAGCGGCTTGGGATAGTTCAGCTTCACGTTTCTCCCGAAGAGCTTTAGCTTTCATGCGACTAATTTCCTATCAAAAAGACTAGTTAGTTTTGGCTGACCATGTCGCAACCTTGGAATGAACTTACCATCCTCCGTTGTTGTTCTGGAGTGATAGGACCGCGGGGAAGCTGTCCTGCCCCCGAGCCCTTGGGCTGCGAAGGTGGGGTTGAAGGTCGTTCTACTGACATCGTCAAATTATGATCTGAACAGTAACGACCGTTGTCCACGGTTTGGGTGATATGAGCAGCAAGGCAGAAGGCGGAAGGCGGCCAGGCCGCCGATCTTCTAATCACGTGATATTCGGGTTTATCAAGCGACGTCATTGGCCCCCGGGGCATATGTCAGAAGTAAACAAGAACACTGAAACACTAAAATCAATATTTTGGAGTTATCAGCCTGAACTGGCAAGAAAATCAATTGAACCGAGAAGCTATGAGTCTGCAGTCGGATAATCGAAGTCTTCCTCTCGGTCTTGGCCATACAAGACCTCACACACGCCCCCTACCGGCACGTCCATGACGGCGTCGGTTCCCTCACTCCATATTTCTCGCCAATTGACCTTGCGATTTTGGGGGCCCATGATCTGATAGGAGGTGGCACCGGGTTTCATTTTGGTAGCACCACCGGGACGTCTTCGCGCCTTTCCGTCAATCACCGATACATTCGCGACCTCGTCGACAATGTTCTCGATGCTGTGCATGGGCAAGGTAAGGTAGCCTGTATTATATGTGGCAAGCGCAGCATAAATGTAGATAAGTAACATCACCAACCATGCGGGGATCGCCAGCGACCACCAACGGTTGGGATAATAGTAAATTCCTAGCTGATGGAGGAATGGAGATGGGAGATAAGACCATAGGAGATAAAACACTAAGTTAGTCTGGTCAGTATGCGGAAGATTACAAGAGACTGCACCGTCAATTATTTTTCATGAGACATACAAAAAGCCAATGATGAAGCTAGGTATAACACGAAGCCATAGTATTCATAGGTAGGAACTTTGGGACTGGCGCGCGGAACGGTGGTTGCGCGACGAGCTGACTTGGCGACGGCTGCCTCGGTATCGTTGGGAGTCTCTACATCGGAGCTGTCCGGAGTAGTTGGGCGTGATGTAGTAGTCGAGAAGGGCGGCCGAAGAAGAGAAGTGAGTGATGGCGAGGGCGGTAGAGGGGTGGGTGGACGATTGTAGAACGGAGGCGCAAATGCATTGGGGCCATGGAGAGAGCCGGAGGACTGGCGAAATGGATGATTCCGGTCAATATTAGAAGAATCATCAGAGTCGGTATCGGAAAATGATTGATGTTCTAACGAGTAATGCGACTGGAAATCTGCATCGTCCTCCACCTCGATCTCCTCATAGCCGGGGGAGGTGATACTGTCGTCTTCATAACCCTCTTGCGGTTCTGACGGGGATATAGGATTTTCGGCCAACAGTGGAGGAAAAGGCTGCTTGGCATCTAAGGACGAATTGAACGTCCTTGCTGAATTTTCCATTTTGCGAAATGAATAAGAGTTGGTGTTGTTGGTATCTCCCCCTTTTCTGCAATCATCACCAGATTCACCGCCCATCTCTACATTCAGACTTGGAATTTTGGAGATTCATATTTGACGGTATTGATGATATTGATGATATTTGATGGTATTTCCAACAGCAACGTATAAGAATGAATTCCGTGATTTACCTTCTTGTTTATAGAATTGGACTTTGGGGGTAGACAACATATGTTGTATTTCTCCAGATCGACATGTGGGCATCTCATCCGAGTTAATCATGTAGGGACAAATCAAGGCGAAGGCAATACACACACTAGTAAAATACCCTAGCGAGATATGCATCCTCCAACTTCCGCAGCTCCTTTTTCGGATCGGGTCCGTTGCAAAGGCGGCACATGCCGCTCTCGGCCCCTCCGACTCGGACTTCAACGAAAATATCCACCTCCCGCTTCCCCTACAACATACACTTTTCAATCTTGTGGTTTTTTCTAGGGGAGGCCATATCCTCGTTCTCCCAACTTAGTTTGCCTAAGTGACCACCGACTATGAATGTCACCGAATTGGAGCATGTCCGCGGGGTTTGGGAACGAACCAAAAACGACAGCCCTATCTATCGCCTTCTTCTGTCCGATGTTGATATTATTAGCGCAACTCGCGGCCAGATGCAGGCCCGACTTAAGCTCACAGCGGAACATGTCAATTCCCGGGGAACCATTCATGGGGCTGTCTCTGCAGCCATTATCGATTGGGCGGGGGGCATGTCGATAGCCACCCATGGATACGAAAGAACAGGCGCAAGCATTGATATCCACGTTTCGTATCTATCGACTGCTACCGTCGGAGATACCCTCGATATCTCTGCCGTTGCTGATCGGGTGGGGAAGTCAATGGCCTTCACAACTGTCAAAATTTCCCGAGTTGTCGAAGATGCAGTGGGCCCCTTGGTTTCAAAGGGTTCACACACAAAGTTCCTGCCTGTCTCTAAGGAAAACCGTGACCTTAAGAGCTGAAACTTTATGTCAACGAGGTCGTATATAGACAAGAATATTCTTCCGATTTATTCAACATCTCTCTGCAATTCTACCAGTTCTACCCCGGAACCTTCTATTCCCAATCATATCATCCCCGTCGAAGATGTTATGCCACCATCCACAATGATTTCCTGGCCAGTGATATACTGCGCCTCGTCACTAACTAGGAAAAGCGTAGCATTGGCAACATCCCACGCGTCGCCCATTTTCCCCATCGGAACTTGCGCGTGACGCATCTCCATGTATCTTTCCGCTTGACCATCTGCATATCTGGATACCATACATTTTGTGTAGGGGGTATCCATGAGCCCAGGAACAACCGTGTTCAAACGTACGCCCTTGGGTGCATAGATGACAGCCGTTGTTTTCATCAACTGAATGATGGCAGCCTTCGTCGCGGAGTATCCAACCTGAGACTTTCCAATGTATCTCAAGCCGGCGATGCTGGCAACGCTCACCACTGCACCACTGCCTTGTTGCTCCATTATTGGTAGCACGTGTTGACACATCAAAAACACGCTCTTGATATTGAGGTCCACCTGGGAATCCCAAACTTCCTCCAGCATTGTAGCGGGACAACCTGGCTCTGACCTCCCGACATTGTTTATGAGAATGTCAATCCGTCCGTGTTTAGCCATACAGGCTTCCACCAGAGCTTTTGTTGATGTAGCTGATGTCACTTCTGTTTCCACGACATGGCAAGTTCCACCGTCGGTCTCAATAGCTTCTTTGGTGGAAAGAGTTGACGCGAGCGTGCGATTGCCGCCGAAGATCTTCGCACCTTGCCGTGCTAAGAGAACAGCGATGGCAGCACCAATTCCCCAGCCTTCGGATTGAGTTTGACCGAGGCCAGTGATGAGGGCGACTTTCCCGTGGAGAGACAACATGAGACAAAGTCGATATATAAACACAGTGGAAGATAGAAGAAGATTTTAGGTTAATGAGTAACAATACGTAGATAGAGACACCTGTTTTACTCATATTTATATTTAAAATGCCTTGTTCAAATATCGAGGCCACCATACCTACTTAAGGTAACAACGGGATTGGCCCGACGGGGTTCCCGCTCCCCAGCGGCACACTCCCGATATTCAATCCCACAGGCCGTCCAGGACTGACACATATGCGCGATTACCAGGATGTAGTGGAACTTTTTCTAGGTTGGACATACACACGTAGATCTTAGATCAAGTAAGGGCCTTGGAAACAAAGACTTGAAAGGACCGAGATTAGGATAATATGCCAAGACCTGCACGTCCAGTTTGTATACAATGGAGGGTACTCGAGGGTACTCTGTATAAGTTAACATATGTTGTACTCCCTACATTCTGCATGTGTAGGTGGTACAACGCATACCACCTTTTCTACCTAGGTAGTCTTCCCATCGATCATCTATCATCTATCATCCAGAAACCCATGTCCTAAATAAGATATATAAGATACATCAGATATGAAATATTCCACGTGAGAAATACCGGTTTATCTGCATGTATGACAAGTTCATAGGGCTCCAAACTCAACATTGGAACATTTGCCATGTGCTGTGACCCCCAAGTCTCCAGCCTCCACCGCTATATGACCTCCTTGCATTGCTGTAAATCATAGGAGAAAAGAGGCTAGGTATTAACAAGGTTCTGTCTTAGCCTTGGAAATAGTACAATGATCCTTGTACTCCATACTCCGTACTCCATACTATATTCGATAAGATCATTATAGAGGGATAGGAAGTATACCATATTACATTTATCCCAGTTTATCGAAGTTCTCACATTATAAGCTATCCAAGTACTCATCCAAGATATCAAGATATCGAGATATCAAGATATTCAGGGGGTGTGATTTCTTAGTGGAGTTGGATGGGACCCGCATCATCTGGGCCACAATGGCTCTTCTTCTGTTCTCTTCCTCTCTTCCTCTCTTCTCTTCTCCTCTCCTTCACTTCTTTTCTTTATCTTTCGATCCTTTTTTGAATCAGCAATTATGTGTACA
Organism: Penicillium thymicola; assembly: GCA_030142185.1. Lineage (NCBI taxonomy): Eukaryota > Fungi > Ascomycota > Eurotiomycetes > Eurotiales > Aspergillaceae > Penicillium > Penicillium thymicola. The sequence continues at coordinate 20,524 of LACB01000056.1, forward strand.
AAGGTACTATATAGGAATCTTCCATGCTGAAATCCCTGCAATCCCTCCAATTCCCTCCAGATGAACGTGCCAAGTACAATCGCCAAGGTCCAACAAAAGATCCACAAACTATCGGATCGACAAAACCCTAGACCTTTGAATTAATTTCCAGAGCCTATCAGCTCTTACGTGCACGAACTTGTCTAATCTCCATTGTGAATGACAGGTCGCAAACCAAAAAGAACATTGCTTTTTCTTTGCTTCTTCTCCCCCGCGAAATTACTGCATATAGTCACCCCCTTCCTGTCATTTCTGTCATTTCTGTCATTTCCTTGGCTTTTGTATATCTCCCTATATTTTTGTTTTTGTTTTTGTTTTGTTGGTTCTTTTTTCCTACAGGGATTTGGACACTATACTCACCATGGCGAGTATAACGGTATATATAATCACACTCCTCAAAATCATAGAGAGAAATTCCTGCTAATATTTGAATATAGGATAATGACACAAATATTGGATCCTCACGAGGTGACGCGTCGACCACCTCTGGTGATATTGCCAGTGATCTCACCGGCGGAGGAGGTTCATCAGGCTCGGCGCTGATGATGACTCTATTGCCTGCACTCGTATACGCTTTATTTTGGATTAGTCTCTTTCTGATATTTCGGCGCACTCAACATCGATGGTACGCTCCGAGATCTTACTTGCCCGATATACATGAGCATCAACGGAGCCCCGAGTTGCCTTCTGGCTGGGTTAACTGGCTCGGCACATTTTTAAAAATTGAAGACAATCATGTACTTCACCATTCATCGCTAGACGGTTATCTTTTCCTGCGGTTTTTGCGTGTCTTGGCTGCAACATGTCTGACAGGCTGTGTGATTACATGGCCCATCCTGCTGCCTCTTCATGCCACCGGGGGTAATGGTAATACCGAGCTCGATATCCTGAGTTTCAGTAACGTCAAGAACCCCAACAGATACTATGCCAATGTTATAGTGGCATGTGTTTACTTCAGTAAGTTTCTCGGGATTTCACTTGCAAACCAGCCTACTCACCAGTATAGCGTTCGTGTTCTATGTCGTGGTCAGAGAAAGCCTATATTATGCGAACCTCCGCCAGGCCTACCTCAACTCGCCTGCCTACGCATCTCGAATGTCGTCCCGTACACTCCTCTTCATGTCAGTCCCGGATGCGTACAAAAACGAGAACAAACTACGACAAGTATTTGGAGATTCGATCTGCCGAACCTGGATTACCTCGGACTGCTCAAAGTTGGAAAAGATGGTTGATCGACGAGATCGACTAGCCGAGAAGTTGGAAACCGCAGAGACCAAGCTCATTCGACGAGCAAATAGAATCCGGACTGAAGCAATTCAAACAGGCGAACTGAATGTCGATATGTGCTTGGACTGTGAGTCAAGCAACCCAGCATGGTCTCACAAAGTCAAACGTCCCATGCATCGACTGAAACTTTTTGGCGAAAAGGTCGACTCTATCCACTGGTACCGGGCTGAGCTCGCAAAGAAAACCGAAGAAGTATCAAATCTGCAAGCCAAACACCAAAATGGTGAGGTGAAACAGCTCAGTGCAATCTTTGTCGAATTCAACAGCCAGGCCGATGCACAAGTCGCCCTGCAAACCCTGTCGCATCACCAGCCGTTTCATATGACGCCTCGCTTTATTGGAGTCTCGCCCCGCGAGATTGTATGGTCGGCATTGAATCTTAGCTGGTGGCAAAGAATTGTTAGGAGATTTGCAATCCAGGGATTTTTGGCGGCGATGGTCATCTTTTGGTCATTCCCTGCCGCAATTGTGGGTGCAATTTCGAACATCACATACATCTGCACGCTGGTTCCCTTCCTCGGCTTCATTCTTGACTTGCCCGATGTGATAAAAGGAGCAATTGAGGGTCTTCTGCCTGCCGCGGCACTAGCAGCGTTGATGTCACTAGTACCAATCATATGTCGCAGTACGCTCTCCAAGTTCGCCTTGTTCCTTGAACCCCCTTGCTGACTTCTACATAGTATGCGCTAGACAAGCCGGAGTCCCATCAAAGGCACGGGTTGAGTTGTTCACGCAAAACGCCCACTTTGTCTTTCAAGTGGTACAAGTGTTTTTGGTTACGACCTTGACATCGGCTGCATCGGCTGCCACTGCACAAATTGTCAAGGATCCTCTCTCGGTCAAAGATCTGCTGGCGCAGAACCTACCCAAGGCCACCAATTTCTACATCTCTTACTTCATGCTGCAGGGATTGAGCATGAGTTCCATGGCTCTTGTTCAAATTGTCAGCGCCTTGGTGTTCAAATTTGTCACCACGTTCTTTGCCTATTCCCCTCGTCGTCTATTTCAAGGATGGGCGGAACTTGCCACTCTCAGCTGGGGCAATGTCTTCCCCGTCTTCACCAACATGGCTGTAATTGGTAAGCGCTGCTCTACGCATGCTTTAACGAGGATTAACTGACTCGACTCTTTAGCGCTGACCTATTCATGTATCGCACCTTTGATTCTGGGATTTGCCTTCCTCGGACTTTATCTTGTCTACCAAGCCTACCGATACAACTTCCTCTTCGTATATGACATCGAAGTCGACACAAAGGGACTCGTCTACCCACGAGCCCTGCAACATTTGTTAACAGGTCTCTACCTGGCTGAGATTTGTTTGATAGGACTTTGCGCCATCAAGGGCGCTATCGGCCCAGTCATCATCATGGCCCTATTCTTGGTCGGCAACATCCTGGCACACATGTCGCTCAACGATGCACTCGCCCCATTGAATACCTTCCTACCACGATCCCTTGATGCGGAAGAGGAAATGCTTCAAGAGAAAGAAGATGCAGTGGCAGCGATCAACGAAGAGCGCCGCCCACGCGCAATATCCTTTTGGAGATGGTTTCACCCGAACGTATATAAAGATTACGCGGCATTACGTCGAAAAGTTCGCCGCAATGTTGAGGCGGTCTTCTACACACCCGAAGAGATGCGTACAGCATATTGGGATCCATGTGTGGCATCGCCACCACCGACTTTGTGGATCCCACGCGACAAGTGGGGTTTCAGTAGCCATGAGGTTATGGAGACAGATTCGATAATCAACATCACGGATGAGGGTGCGCACTTGAATGAGAAGAACAAGATCGTGTGGGATAAATATGACCCCCATCTTCCTCTACGGGAATTGAAAACTCTGTACTGATCTTGGATATCTGCCATGGAATTTAATGACTTGATGATAACGATGGATTTGGGGGTCCCTTTTGTATATACATGCTGATATTGATACCGAGGCTGCTGAGGATCAAGTACTCAAATGCTTATAATATTTTCGAACCATTTCCTCAGTACCACTAGCATCATGGAGATAAAGCTTTATCAGACAGTCAAATCAGACAGTCAAGGTAAAGTTGACTGCATTTACAGCACCATTATCCCGCGGGAAAAACTCGAAGGTGAAGACGGTCGATTGACCGGCGGAGATGACAGAGCTAATTGCAGATGAAGTGAGGATTACATGTGAGTCGTCCCAGTTATACTGGTTGCTGTAGGTCTAGATCGATACATTAGTATATAGTATTGGCAAAAGGTACCTAGAGGGAGAATAGAGCGCAGCTTACAGCCCTCGCTTGCTGGATAGGGCCCAGTGATACCGTCCAGTCATCGACCAGGTATGTTCCACTCTTGGTCAAAGCCTTTACTGCAGCGACCGTTGGTAGCCCACCCCAGGTGATTGGAATTGATAGGTCAGAGCCAGAGACAGACGAGGCCACTGCCGATGTGGACGACAGAGTTGGAGCCTTCCATTGAACAATTTGGATAATAGGGGACGAGTCACCTCCCGAGAACTTCAAGGTTAGAGTGGCAATGACACCCGGTGTTGTCGTGGACGAGAAATGCTTGGATAAGTACGAAACTGTGAAGATTATGTTCGCCCCCGAAACAGAATAGTCCGTTCCCGACGCTAATGGCGAGCCAGTAGAGTCACTGATTGACGACAGGGTGTTACCATTGAAGATAAATGGAAGAGTCTGTGCTGTCACCGCTGTTCCATACTGGTGGAAAATATAAGCCGAAGATGACTGGATGGTGGCAGAAGCATCCTCGGTACTATCTGGCAAACTATTTGCAGTTGACTCGGTGGATTTTGCGATGATGGAGAGTGAGTTAGGGTCACGCCAGACTCCGGTAGTTCGATCCAAATGATCCAATCCATTATCCCACAGAACGCAGGAGATGTCGAGACTGGCCGCAGTTTTGATCAAGAAGTCAACGTACTTCCATCGAGCAGCGGGCTCGGTGTTAGTGGGCGAAGCATCATATTCACCCAAAAGAAGAGGTACATTGGGGAACGCATTGCGCAGCTGCTGGAAGTCAGATTGTACAGCAATCTGGTCACTGTCAGAGCCCCAAATGGTCTTTCCCCTGTTTGGAGTTAGTAAATAAGACCAAATATACTGGGTCCATACTCTTACCAAGCGCTGAAGATAAAGTCGTCTATAAGCCAGCCAGCCAGTCAGTTTAACTTCAACCCAACCCCTTGTATGAACTTATGTATAACTCACAGGGACTGTAGTAGTGAAACTGAATAGCATATGGATTTGGAAATCCAGATGGTGCAACAAACCAGTCAGCAGTCTTGACGCTATCCTGACTACCCCCGACTAGAGTAACAACTCTTTGCGAGTTGAACCCACCAGCATCATTGATAGCCTGGAGAAAGATCTTGTTCAGTTTGTTGATCTCGGTACCGTCGGCGGCAGTATTGCACGGAGGCTCATTGATAGGTTCAAAGGCAACAAGGTTGGATTTGCAGGCCAACTTGGTTCCAATTTGATACCAGAGGCTGTAGAATTTCTCCTCAATCATGGTAAGATTGGCTCCAGACTGGGTAACATCGGCCCAAATCCATGAATCTATTTTATGTCAGTTTAAGACCAATCTTGGATACAAGTTCATATAGCATACCATGATGAACATCAACGATGGTATAGAGTCCACGGGCCACAATCATATCAACCACATCAGAGACTCGTTGCAACCAGGTTGGGTCAACAGTCCAATCAGGTGAGGTTCCGGTAAAGTGATAAGCCCAGGTAACTGGGAGTCGAACACTCTTAAAGCCGGCAGTCTTCACGGTATCAAATGTCGACGCCATAACTGGGACATTATTCCAAGATCCCTCATCGGGGACAGCATCAAGGGTATTTCCCAGATTCCAACCGGGATGCAGATTTGACACCAAATTAGAAGCTGAGATTGCACTAAATGTTCCAGTGCAAACAGCTCCTGCCGAGGCAGCAGTAGCTGCCTGTGCTGTGGACTTGGTTGTTGTTGTCAGAGTAGTAGTGGGAGTAGCCTGGGCTATCCCGATGAGAGCCACGAGGGCACCAGAAAGGAGAATCTGCATGGCAAGATCTACTATCAGAGGGAATCTACAGATCTTAATTCGTAAAAGATGCACAAAAAGGTCAAGGGACCTCAAGGATATTTATGGCCAATTTGATCATAATAATTACATAGTTATGTATATCCTAAGCCCTAATCCCAGCCAAACGTGCGGGCCGACGGACCGGAGTTGTGTTCTTCACGACATTACGGAGTACAGCGTGCCAAAGCGCCACGCTTGACTTAGGCTAAAAGACCTGTAGATGAGTTGAAGCATGTGCTTGGCATAAATTAGAATAGATTGCATACTTTACTCTTTCACGGAGGAAGACTAGCTGGGAAAAGGCGCCATAATAAGGCCTCCAATCAAGAAGCCTATTCCCCTCAAATAGAAGGTGAGAATCCGCAATGCGGCCAAGTCCGAAAAAGAGCCAGGCATTTCACATGTCACCTGGCTTATATCTGTTTATTAGGCGCGGAGAAGCTCCGTGTTGGCTTTTATAACCCCGTGGAGAATGAGGAGAACAATTAAGAATCTAGTATGTTTCATATGGAATAATACAAATTAACCAAAGACATATTATATTGTTTCTCTACAATATATACGGAGTATGTTTCGGAGTAGCTGTGTCATATTCATTCCATCATCAAGTGCATTGGCATTAAAAAAAACAAAAGGAGTATCAGGCCTCTCATCATTTGCAGGTCTTGAATTGTTCACATTACTATGCAATCTTTGTTCCGTTCTGTCTCCGCTACATTGTGATCCCCTGCACGCCCGGACGGGCGCGGCCGGTGAGAATACTGTGAGGTTCGATTCCGCGAATTCCAGTTGCCAGGGTACTGATTTCCTGCAGTACCGCCGTATGATCTTCTGTCAGGGGGCGAATAGCGCGGCCCGCTAGCAGCCTGTTCATAGGGAGGAGGAGGGGCGTTTGGGTCCTCGGGCTCAGGCCCACGTTGTGGCTGAGGTCTCGTATTGGCAACGCTCGAAGATCGGTTAGGTACATTGCTCATGCGAGGTGAAGGCGATGGTCGAGGCGAAGGAGATGGTCGAGTGGGAGAATTACTCAGGGCAGACGTGCGACGATCGCGAGCCTGCTCATTCCTAGCATTTTCGCGTCGCTCTTCTTCTTGGAATTGAAGTGAGAGCGCATATGCATAGTCCGCATCACTCTGTTCTTGAGTCGGCTCGGGGGAATTCGATGCTTCGTTGGCATTTGAAGAATGAGTGACTGGCTCATTCGATATTCGGGGGCTGACCGGATCGGGGCCAGATGGGGCCGATGGGGCCGAAGGGGCCGAAGGACCAGCTCCCACGGGGCGAAAGTCGCCAGAGTAATATTCTGTGTTAAACCCGGTCACGTCGACTAAAGATTCCCAAACTACCTCGGCATGGCCCGCATAGCCAGCATCGGTAACCAAAGTGTAGAGTTGGTGGGATTGTGGGTGTTTATACAGAGTCGAGAAATGGTCGTTGCGGAAAAGAATTGAGACAGATCCCGGCGTAAGCTTAGTCGAAAGCTGTGTCAGGCCAAATGGGCTTAATTGTGTCGCATTCTCAATTTCCACAAATCGTTGGATGGTTTGGATGTCCGCCATGACATTTTCTTCCTCGGGTTTAAGTGCCTCGCCTCGCGCCACCCGTTCCTCAAACTCTTGTCTGCGAAAGGGCAACATTTGAATATCCTCGTAATACTGAGCAGTGCGGGACATTGCGGCATGAGTGGGACTGGACCAAGAGGCTAGCCATCCATGGATCAATGGTATACCAAATGTGCTGTACAGTCGAAGATCACCGGTTTCGAGGAATGTGCCAAATCCTTCAGTAGAATCCTAACACTACGTTAGTATAAGTGACCCTTGACGGATACATCACATGTACTCACCATTGTCAAACGTGGGTTAACATTCATACCCGTATGCAGCATTGTCAGGAATTGGGTGAGTGCTTCTATGTCTGGAAACTCCTCATCCGGGCCCAGGCATGTTGTTAACTCTTCAAACATCGCCTCGATTAGCAGACCCAGAGAAATTTGCTCGCGGGTTGACAAAGCTCTAACGATTGGTGGGTGAGCGTTGGGGTCCGCTCGCAGCACCAATGCATTTATAAGGGCCAGCAGTGGACATGGTCCGTTTTGATTTTGGACCAAAATCGGGGACTCGAGCAGTTGACCACTTTGATCAGTCCATCGGATGTGTCGAATAGTATAGGTTTCTGATCTCTGCTCCTTTTGTCGTGCAGCTTCTGCAGCAGACAATATGGGGATTACTTGGGGTTGTTGTGGATGTTGCACCACGGAACCTGCGAGATCTTGTTTTTCTGGCAATGATCTTGCTCCGTTCGCCACTGGTTCTGAGTACACCGAAGACGCAGCATGAGACCCGGTTTCAACCCCCGAATTGCTAGTGGTGCCCAGCAGACCCAAGTCAATTAGTTCATGAGATGTGGCAGAGGTTCGACTAGAGAGAGCAACAGATGGAGTGTTGATTCCGGCATCCGACCCCAGCCTCCCTGCATTGGATGAAGGTTTGTATTGTGCATGGGCATTGTATTCCTCATCGGATGGGCCAGACGGCTGCACAGCAACCGCTGGGACATATGGATTAGACTGCACCTCATGTAAATAGATCTCTTGGGGGGCTGAGACCTTGATGGACTGTTGAGACCCCCACGGTGAGTTATCATCGAAGTGATGGCCATCTAACACAGAGCGTTGCTGAGACTGGGAATGAGGACGAGGATCCCCAGCCCATGGTGATTCTTGTTGAGGCTCATCTAAAAGAGAGAGCCGTGCAGTCATCGGAATATACCCTTCCGCTGTAAGTTGTTAGCAACAAATATGATTTTGAGAGACTTTCAGAAGTAAACAATGTCATACATTGGCTCAATGCATCACTGTTTGAAGTCGCATGTGAATCACGCGCCCATTCATTGTGATCCAAAAGATCTTGAGTGTGCTCTGCCGACCTAGGCTTCAAGAATGGGTTATTCGATTGTAGTTGTACTGGTAGCTCTCCAGTTGAAGCCTGACCGGCATCGGTCGTTGGCCGCCAGACATTCTCGGCCGCTCCTGGTTGTTGACCTGCCACCAACGTAGGTTGAATCCAGTGCCCGTTGGTATTTGTATTTGCATGTTCCTTGTATGCTCCCTCGTACTGATTATACTGACCGGAGCGGCCATCATCCGGCCTTCCGTTATTGTCTGGCCATGAGTTCGGTGGTTGGCTGGCGGGAGACCCCACCGGCGACCGCTGTGCCTCTTCGAGTGGCATCAGGTCAAACGCAGGTGAAGTGTTGAGGTCGGGGGAGTAGATAGAGTCCTCAGAAGGAAATCGGTTCAAACGAGTTGCGCGGTGGGAGGATGCAGAGTTGGGTGATTTGGGCGAGCGTACGTCCGATCGAGAATTTGACTTGCTAATGTTCTCCAGACGCGGTGGGGGCTGTTTGCGCAGGCCCATGAAGACGTCCGTTGACCTTGTGGGGGGGCGGAGGGGGCGAAGGTTTGAGTTCACGTATAGTTCTATAGAAATGAGAAGGCCAATAAAGCACCCAACATCAATGAAGAATACACTCAGAAGAGTTTGTATTTTCGATCTGAGAGCGATTCAGGATGTGACCTCGAAATAATAACAATAAGCCATTAAGTATAAGGAAAACGCCTTGCGCCGGGGCGGTAGGGGTTGAAATGGCCGTATACGTGTACGCCTCAATGGGCAACAGGCTAGGCTTTAGCTTGAGCTCGGAAATAATATGATGTCCCAAATGTAGAGGAAGCTATACTGCACAAGGCAATGACGGAGATGGGTGATGATCTCAGAAGTCTCTCTCTCTCTCTCTCTCGCTCGCAAGGCACCCGGATTCTGCAGATCCACTACGATCGCGGGTTGACCTGGGGGAAGCTCCGATGCCAGAATGGACTCCGTATTTGTATTTACTGTATCGTTCACTCACACTAGTGAGTCTAGAGTAGAGGAGTGGTTTTAGTATCGTATGGGGTGGTATTATGGAGACTTGACTAATTAGTTACGTAGTTGGTTATGACGAAAAGGCCTCAGGCCAATAATTTAAGGCACAAAATTCAGGCATAAACATCACGGACTATCTATCCACCCGGCTGTGAGTATCCTCATCCTCTGATTGGCTGTAATTCTATCGACCATAAAAGTGCCCCCAGAATAATTTTGTGGAAGAGCTCGAGCTTCAGCTGTTCCATCGCCATCATGCATTCCTATATTCGCCCGGGTCAGTTCGTGGCTATCCGGCTCCAGTCGGACCAATTAAGACTCATCCAGATCATTCCCGATACGTAAGTACTCTCTGCTCTATCCGGGGTAAGATTTCATCGCATGAACTAACATTGGACCAGAATCGTCAATTTGGGTAGATTCGGTAACTTTGCCGCCAATCAGATTATTGGACGACCGTTCTATTTCACCTTTGAAATCCTCGATGCATGCGACGACGCTGGCCACCAACTACGTGTCGTCTCAGCAACCGAGTTGCATGCGGAGACCCTCCTCGCGGACGGGGAAGGTGATGGGGAGGGCGACGACGTGGATACTGGCGAAAATGGAATACCGATGCGAACAAATCGCCAAATTAATGACGAAAACTCTTCTCAGAAATTGACTTTGGAAGAAATTGAAGAATTGAAGAGAGAGGCCGGTGGCGCGGGGAAAGATATTGTCGCAAAGCTTTTGGAATCGCACAGCGCAATAGACCAGAAGACTGCATTTTCTCTCGCCAAATACACGTTGCGGAAACGCAAGAAGTATCTGAAGCGGTTTACCATTCTCCCTCTGGACGTTGGCCTTCTCGCCAATTACTTGATCGAAGAACGGGATGCGCAAAAGTCCATGGAGCTACGGGACGAACACATCGGTCTCATCGGGTGCTGGGGTAATGTGCATCACAGCGGAAACGTTGAGGTGGGTGAGGGAATGAAACCACATGGACGTTATGCCATCGTTGACGAGACTGGCGGACTTGTTGTTGCCGCGATGGCTGAGCGCATGGGAATTTTATATCCTCACGATGCCGACGAATACCCGGCAGAGGAGCAAGATGCTCCAATCCCCAATGCCACAGAATCCGAACATACCACTGGCCCCTCAAAGCCCCGGCGCATACGTCCCCAGCTAATGTCCGCTACTACCAACACCATCACCGTTTTTCACCCATACTCGCAACCGAACTTGTCACTCTTGAAATTCTTTGGCTATGACACTAATAACCCCGATGAATCCCACCCACTCCACACCCATCTTAAATCAATTTCCTGGATGCAGTTGGCTGACCCCAATTCCGATCCACTCTACGCCAACGAACCACCTACCATTCCCGCAGAAGAATTGGCAGAGCTTAAGCAAAGTAAGCGCACTGCGTATTACCACAAGCGCAATCGATGGGGGCGAGTTAAAGCAGTTGTGGATGAGGGCCGGGCCGGTAACTTTGACGGTCTGATCGTGTCCACCTTGCTGGAACCAGCAAGCGTCCTAAAGACAATGGTCCCGCTCCTTGCGGGGTCTGCCCCTGTCGTCGTGTATTCTCCGACGGTCGAGTCTCTGGTTGAATTGACAGACATGTACTCCACTGCTCGGAGGACCGCATTTATCAACAAAAAGCGAGAATTAGAATCGCAGAGTTCCGAAGGAGAGGCAGTTGATTTGTCCTCACTTCATGAAGAATTTGTGGTTGATCCGACAATTCTCCTGCCACCTACTTTGCAAACGTCGCGTGTGCGCCCTTGGCAAGTTCTGCCTGGTCGAACTCACCCCCTCATGACTGGACGTGGTGGCGCAGAGGGATATCTCTTCCATGGCATTCGCGTGTTTCCCACCACACAAAATATCCAGGCAGCTGGCAACGTTCGCAAGAGACGGAAGGTGGAAGCGACATCTACCCCGATCAGTGATCGAGATGTGGAGATGACGTCCTAGGTTTCATGAATAAACGACCTCAAAAATAGATCGAATAGCATTTCAATGTACAATTACAACAACTTGCCTCTTATCTTTCGTATGATCCGACGCTTACTCTAGCTGTCCAGTTGTTACCTCTTGTTTGGTCATACTGGGCATCTATTTAGGGCTAGGTGGGCCCGAGTTCGACTCCCAGATATGCAAGTATACAAGTATACACAACCAAGCCTTTCTGGTCGTTACGCAGAAAGCTCGGTGTGGTTTTGAATCAAGTATCAAATTCATTCATGCGCTGAATTTCATCAAACAATATACAGCAACGCTCGTCGTCTAGAGACTCTTTCCCATGAACTTTCTCTTCGTGAAACTCAGCCAGAACTAGAATTGGTCAGTATTTGGGATAGACCAAGTGTTTATTATTTGCTCCCTCTTACCTTTGAGGGACCGACTCCACCGGGGTATAATCTAGCGTGTAGGCGAATGGCGATCTCCTGTCGCACTTGCGAGATGAACCTAGAATCGCAACCCCCCGTTAGCTAAAATTGTTCTGTAATGTATAGCAGCGAGAATCTCACTGGCGAAGAGTCTCGGCATCCTGGCGGTCGCGCGGGGGCTCAAAGGCCTGGTTAAGCGGGAACGAGACATCACCGGGAATAGCAAAGCTATCGAGGGCGGCGTTGGTCAGGGCCTGGAAATACGATTGTCAATGATAGTTCTGCTATATCGGGCTTTGATATGTAATGTCAAAATATACCTTCTCCGCATCACGAGCATTCATAGTTGGCTTGACCTTTCCGAGGCAGTCGCTAATAAACAGAGTTCCATAAATGAGCATGCGGTCCGCGGGGCCATTGATCTCGAAGTTGCGGAACAGGACATTGGCACGGAAGAGCGATAGGATTTCATCGACACAATCATATGATTCACTTTCTGGCGACACATCAAGGTCGTCGGTGTTGGGAAGCGGGGGCAATGTGTATGCGGGGCCACGAGTACGGGTGCGGAGGGGAAGAATAGGGAAGTTTCCTAGTCAGGAGACGTTCTATGGTCAATTTTGGTCCCTGAAATGTCGATTTATAGCTCAGGAAGTGCTGCGCTAGACTGGATAGGAGTCACCTACCTATCACGGGGACATCGCGGTCCTCCAGGAAGATGGAGTGGTATGCCTGCATTGAGGGTTAGTAAGGGGATTTAGGGCACATCTGAAGGTATCGAAACATACAGGCATTCTGAATGTGGCAAAGAATTAAATTGTAGGAAGTTCAAATCAAAGAGACCATGGAGGGGAAGAGACCGTGGAGGAGACAAGTTCACCTCCGTTGGAGAGGTTAGGCAGTTGAGGGATGTCATCTGTGGAGTCCCCAAGCTCCATGATTTTCCGCCCCGAGCCTCTTTACGCGCTCCACGCGTCAACCCATTTGGGCACTTTTCACGGTTTACCTGCTCTTCTTGATACCGACTGTTGATATTGATATTTACCTCTATTCAAGGAACCTTCGTCATGTCAGACTACGAGGATGAAATGGACGTGGATGCGCCCAAGGACGTGCAATTTACCTCCGACAACGCGAGTGGAAAAAAGAGAACTGTTGCCGATCTACCAGTCGAAGCTCAAGATAATTTGCCATGGTGAGTTTTAGAGTTGTATCAATTGTGTTCTTGTGTTCTCTATCACTAACTAACCAACTTGTCAGGGTCGAGAAATACCGACCAAGCAGCTTAGATGATGTCTCTGGGCATCAAGACATTCTCGCGACTATCAACCGATTCGTGGAGACAAATGTAACAGATACCTATGATGATCGATGTACGATCGGCTCTGGTTAACACGTTCATACAGCGACTTCCCCATCTCCTCCTCTACGGACCTCCAGGAACCGGAAAGACCTCCACTATCCTAGCCCTAGCGCGGCGGATCTACGGCACCAAAAACATGCGACAGATGGTGTTGGAGCTGAATGCAAGTGATGATCGTGGTATTGATGTTGTTCGGGAACAAATCAAGACTTTTGCAAGTTCGTAAACTAGGATTTTCTTGGTTTGGGCTACAAGCTTACCGTGAACACCTACAGGCACCAAACAGATCTTCAATATGGCCCCCCAAGGCACTGCTGGCTCCCCTCTGGCAGGCTTCAAGCTTATCATTCTGGACGAGGCCGATGCGATGACTTCGACCGCACAAATGGCCCTCCGCCGTATCATGGAGCGCTACACGGCCAATACTCGATTCTGCGTTATTGCCAACTACACACATAAGCTGTCCCCAGCACTCCTGTCCCGGTGTACTCGATTCCGGTTTAGTCCATTGAAGGAAGTTGATATTCGGACTTTGGTTGACAAGGTCATTGAGAACGAAGGTGTCAGGATACAGCCCGATGCGGTTGATAGTCTAGTGACGCTAAGCAAAGGTGATATGCGACGAGCTCTCAACGTGCTCCAGGCATGCTTTGCCAGCAGTGAGTATATTCCCTTTCTCCCTCATATCCGGCCCAATTGACCATTGTTATCTTTTTTAGGTATCCCGCTGCCGATGAGAGACGCTCCTAAAGCCCCTCGTCCCGAGCCCGAGACAGTCACCAATGCGACGATCTATGACTGCATTGCCGCCCCGCACCCGTCCGATATTCAAGAAATCATGACCACCATCCTCTCCACCAGCGATGTCACTTCCTGTCTAAACACCGTGCAAACCCTCAAAACCACCAAGGGTTTGGCTTTGGCCGACATCCTCTCCGCACTAGCAGACCAACTCCAACAGCTCGAAGTTCCTGCTCAAACACGTATCACATGGCTTGAGGGACTGGCCGAGATTGAATGGCGACTTGCCGGAGGCGGTTCGGAAGCTATTCAGACTGGAGGGCTGGTCGGGGTGGTGCGAAATGGATGTGAGCTAATGAGTGACAAGGGTGTTATGGTGGTATAAAGGACAAACGATACGATCTCAACATATCTCTGGTTTTTTTTCCTTCATATCACGATATAAATGTAGTAATCTAGGTGTGGGGGAGTCTGGAGGCGAAAAGGAACGAGAATCTTCATTTTTGAATACCTTAGAACCCGATTATCACGGATTATCACGGAAACGTAGTAAAACACAGGGACTTATATTATTGCCCAGGTTGTTCTAGGCCAGTATGTCAGGGTACTAGTATACATACTAATGTAGTATACTATCCCGCTCTCCGCTATCGCAACTCCGTGGGCTACCGCGGAGATGTTCTTAGTCAATTAGCTAATTTTGAACTTGATATTGACCAATCACTTGTATAATTTCTTATAGTCCACTTGTTGTCCTCCGTTTACTTATCGGGTTTCCCCGCTAAAACTAACCAGCTTACTGTAGGGTTTTGAAGAAGATCCTCTGAGGGGAAGAGTCAATGGGTCTTGTCCGCAACCTTGGAACTGACAGATAAAAGGCTTGTACCCCGATTTTGCTTCCCTTCCTCCCCCCTCCCCCCTCCTCTGCTCTACTTTTTATTTCACAATGCGGTACTCTATCCAGTCCGGACTTTTGCTGGCTGCATCTTTGTCCTCTGTTGTTGATGCTGAGCGTGTGCTCGGTGCGTATATCTTCGCTCGTCATGGAGATCGCACACCAAAGGTCTTTGGTAACACTCAACTGACCGACCTGGGATACCGGGAGGTCTTTGATACCGGATCGTTTTACAACGACCGATACATCTCGTCGAGCTCTCCCAAGCAGATCGAGGGCATTAGTTCCGATGTGGTCAAGCCAAAGCAGATCAGTGCCTCTGCTCCCTCGGATACTGTCCTGCAAAACTCCGCCACTGGCTTCCTGCAGGGCGTATATCCCCCCGTGGGGAAAGTGGCTTCCCAGACCCTGGGCAATGGAACCTCGATCGAGGCACCATTGAACGGCTATCAGCTCATTCAGCTGATACCAGCCACTACAAGCAAGAATGCCGAGGATTCCACCTGGTTGCAGGGCTCCAGTGGATGTCAGAAGGCCATGGTGAGCAGCAACAATTACTTTTCCTCCGAAATGTATACCTCGCTGCTATCCTCAACCAAAGAGTTCTACCAATCGCTTTCGCCCATGCTAGACGGTGCATTTGCCTCGTCGGATATGACTTTCAAAAACGCTTATACTATCTTCGACTACTTGAACGTCGGCAAAATTCACAACTCTACGAGTCAATTTCCTCACAAGTCAGACCTGACTGATGAGGTTTACCACCAGCTGATTGCTCTAGCTGGAAGCCATGAATTTAACCTGGCTTACAACTCCTCCGATAAAGTGCGCGCCATTGACGGTGCCGTTCTGGCAGGCGAAATCCTAGCCGGACTCAACGAGACCGTCGCCACCAAGGGCAATACTAAGCTGAAAATCGGGTTCGGCTCCTATGGCACCATCTTCTCTCTCTTCGGTCTTTTGCAGATGCCTGCCCGCTCCGTGGACTTCACCGGAATCCCGGACTACGCCTCGTCAATAGTCTTCGAATTGGTGACGAACGCCAGTGGCACCGACTTCCCAACTGACAAGTCCGACCTCAGCGTGCGCTTCATGTTCCACAATGGTACCATCACGGGATCCTCTGAGCCTACTGCATACCCACTGTACGGTCAGTCGAGCGAGCTTCTCTCCTGGGACGACTTTTCCTCAAGGACCAAAGATATCGCCATTACTTCCAATGACGAGTGGTGCACTATGTGCGGCAACACCGACAGCAAGTGCGCCAGTTCAGCCAGCACCAGCAGCGACTACTCCGGGTCTGCTAGCACTTCTAGCACCGGTGGCTCGGGAATGTCACTCGCTGTGGCAGGTGTCATTGGTGCTATGGTTACCCTCGCAGTGATTCTTGGTCTACAGGCTATTTTCTTCCTACTCGGGGGATTCCGCATTGCGAAGCGGAACCAGGCTAATCCTGAAAAAATGAGCACAGCTACCGCTATGGAGGCGGAGAAAAAGGTTTAAACTGTTTGGTTCTCCAAATGGATCAGACAAATTGGCGAATCCCGAGTCTGTGACTCGCTTGATATGCTGTTTGGTATGATTTACCATGCGTAATGAATGTATGAAGATGCAATAATAAGTTGAATCTGATTTTGGAACTATACAATCCAACATGGATGACATTCTTGAAGGCTTAATAAGAATCCCATATGATTCAATTTGGTTCAATTTCAGGTTCAATCCCTGTCTAGTTCAATGAATAGTATTTTCCAATAATATCCATCTCTTCATCCAATGTGGAAAACATCACGACATCCAATATCAAGACAACCTCGGAAGTGACCATCCCGCAGATTCACCGCCTTGAGCCAACAACACCTCGAAGCTCCTCAACTCTCTTCCCTTTGCTCTCTACTCTCTACTCAACCCCAAAATGCCTCGCCAACAAATAAATTTAGAACCTTACCGGGATGGTATCATCAGTCTCTACCACCATGGCATCAGTACCGATGCTATCAGCAGCACCCTCGAAACTTGTCATCATATCCAGGTCAAGGAACGAACCATCCAGTCCCGCCTTCGCAAGTGGGGCATCCGCAAGCGACATCGGACAACGACAGGCGACGAGGCTTTACATGCGCGCATTAAGATGCTGTTCATACAGGATAAGCTGACCGATAAGGCTATGCTGAACATGTTGCAACAAGAAGGTTATGGTATCTCAGAACGCACTTTGCGCCGTCTGCGGTTTAAGTTAGGACTCCATGTGAGGACTTCGGAGCAGGAGCAGATTGTTGTTCCACAGCCTCTACCAGAAGGGCCAACGGTGTGAATCTGGCTTGCTGGAACTGAATCTTAATCTTCCGCTGGCTTCCATCCAGCAGTACCCCATGTGCGACACATCATGACGATTATCAGTAATCTCACCCTACGCGACAACACTGGACTACTTCCCATGCGACTCACCGGCGACTGTTCATATCTACTCCGGCAGTGATGATTTCAAGACTCCATTATCTTGGATCGTCTCCAGCCGACATGTCGGGTTGGCCTCTCAATGGCTGAATCAAGTCTCGAATTTGCAACCGACAAAATCTTTGCCGGTGCCAAATATCTCCTCACAAAACAAGATCTTGCAGTGACGAGTCGGTGGGCCAGGGGAGTTGATCTTCCTTGAATCATCCAACCACCTCCCAGCATTCACTGCCACCAAACACCAAGCCCGATGGGAATTCCCCGCATGCCCACCAGAAGATTTTATTGGTTCTCGCTGCTATTGATCATCCCCAAATGCAACAAAATTGCCCAACGCTCAACCTCATATCTCATGTTGTCAAGTTAGTCACAAATACTTTAGGTCTCATTCCGACACTGCGGGAAATATGCAAAATGTGTCATGTAGTGTTGGATTCAAAAGAAATGATGCTCATTTCTGTTTTCAAGTAATTTTATTTTCGTAAACAATGTCGTTGGACACCCAGTAAATAAGGGCTAAATTGGTACCACGTGACATGACGTTTCTTTCGAGCTTTGATCAGAGAAACCAACCCATTGAAATCGCAACACTCAAGAGGGGTGTCCATATCCCCGAATACACTCCAGCTCCTCGCTCTACCCTCACTTGTGGCACGCGCCGTAAGCCGGTAGCTTACTTGTCCATCATGTCCTCCCAATACGCCAGCGAGCCCAATCCCACTGCGTCGGCCACACTCAACACGACGGTTGGCCCTATCCAGATCGCGCTCTTCGCAAACCAGGCCCCTCTCACCTGCAAGAACTTCCTCCAACACTGCAAGGACAACTACTATGTCGACACAATCTTCCATCGCGTGGCCCCCGATTTTGTGATCCAAGGTGGTGATCCCACCGGGACTGGCTCCGGCGGAACGTCTATTTACGAATACCCGGAATTCGAGTTTGACCCTGAAGCTCGGGACCCGGAAGAGCGTGTGGTCCTACGCGATGAGCTGCATAGTCGGCTACGGTTCAATCGACGTGGCTTGCTAGGCATGGCCAAGAGCGAGGACGGGACATATGGCAGTCAATTTTTTATCACGCTAGCGAACACGGAGCGTGAGTTGAATGGACAATGTACAATTTTCGGGAGACTGGAAGGGGACAGCATCTACAATGTGTTGAAAATTGCAGATGCGGAGCGCATTGCGGGCACTGAGCGCCCTGTTTATCCCATTAAGGTGACATCCTGCGAGGTAGGAGAACTGGGGCCATTGGAAGGCAAGTTAAAGGACAGAAAGACAGTATCAACTGCCGAGAAAGCAGAGAAGGGTGCGCCCAAGAAAAAGAAGAAGGCCCCTAAAGGCGGGAAGACGCTTCTGAGCTTTGGAGACGACGGAGACGAAGAAATGCCCATGCGCCCAGCGAAGCCGAAATTCAACACCAACTTAGTCGTGGATGTGCCAGGTGCAAAGCCCGAAATATCAAAACCCAAACCCCGAGCAGAAGCCCCATCACAGCCGCGCAAACGGCCCCGTTCGCCATCTCTAGATCGATCACCGTCTACAGAGCGTAAAAAGCGCCCAAAGTCACCAGAGCCAGAAGCACAACTCCCCCTACCTGACCCTGAGTCGCCTACTCGGTCTCCGACCCCAGATGCCCCTCCCGCAAAAGAGTCTAAGTTGTCGCGGACAAACGCTCAGATTGCGGCTCTGATGGCATCAATGCGCCGCGACGTCGACATCGGTCCTAAGGACACTGGCCGAAAGAAATCCGCCCTCGAAGCCATGATCCCCGAGACCTCAATCCGAGGACGGAAACGGCCACCTCCAGGGACTGCAAATGGCTCGAGTCGCAACGGCACAGGGCCTAGAAGCGCCGCCGAGCGAGAAGCATTGCAGCTCTTCAACGCCTTCAAGGCCAAGCTTGAAGGTGCTAAACCCGAACCCACTACGACAGCATCACATAACAAAAACAGCACCGACAAAGGGACCGAAAACCAAAACGACGAAGAAGACGAAGAAGCCCAACTCTGCGACCTGCACTTCATTGCAAACTGCCAATCCTGCCAGGCATGGGACGACCCGGAGGCAGAGGCGGAAGACCCCGAACAACAAGACGGAGGTTGGCTCTCGCACGAACTTCGCTTTGGGAAAGATACCCTAGGCAAAGACTTGAATTGGAAGCGCGAGCACGGAGGCGAGGCAGACTCACTTATGGTGATTGATCCTCGTGAGCGAGAGAAGGAGGTGGTTGGACGCAAGCGGGGATTCCAGCGCGATAGAGAGCGCGAGCGTAAACGGGAGCGAGTGGGTGACTTGGAATGGGATAAAGGGCGCTGAATATTCTTATTCTTCTAATGTCATTTGTTTCAATCACCCCAAACAAACACATATGTACCATCCTAAGTTATCAATATTTTGACCCTGACCCCCGTAGATCTAAGTGGACTCTTCCTCATCTCATCCACTCGTCTCGTCTTATATCCACTCGTCTCATCTCATCCACTCATCTCGTCTCGTCCACTCATCTCATCTCATTCACTTAGCTCATCTCATCCACTCGTCTCATCTCATCCACTCATCTCATCTCGTCTCGTCGTCTGTTTACTGGTTACTTCGTGGGTCTTGAATGGCCATTCCACGGTACTTCATCTTCCGTACATGGTCCAACCCCGATGACAAAAACGTCCACGGTCAACGTTAATTCGTTGAGTCCTCCTTCTCAGCTCTAACTTTTCTCTTGACAAAAAGGATCATCACACTTAAGATTCTCACGTATCTTCACCACCTCTTCGATTCTTCACTGTGCTGTTGACGTTGAACATTTATTTTTCCTTTGGATCCTTATAACTATTGTGTGTCCACATTGTGAGTGCTACTCGTGAAATCACGTGGACTTATACTCAGGATACTAACTTGTTCAGGAAAATGGTCGACCCCGAGCTAAGCTCCCCCACCGGGTCCATCCAATCGGCGCCTTCGTCACTTCCCACAACATCATTCCCCTCAACGGCCCGTCAGGTTCACCAGCTACCTGTGTTGAAGGAACAACTTCAGAAAGTTGCCCTGGCTCGGGCGAATTATCATGTCCGTAAAGTTGCGATTCTGGTTCGGTGGCTAAGTGACAACTCGAACGCCGAAGACGATGTCACCACTATGGCCAACTTAATGGAAGATTTCGACATCCAGCACGAATCTTACAATATAAGGAAGACAGATATGCGACCAACATGGAGACTCAGCCAACGCATCCGCGAGATTACCCTTGAATGTGAGCAAACGGAACAGCACTGCCTTATTGTGTTCTACTACGCTGGCCATGGCGATATCATTGACGGCGGGCTGAATTTTGTGTCTGGAATGCCCGGCACACATCCTGTTCCATGGTCTAAAATCAAGCCTGACCTTTTTGCCGAGGAGCCCGTCCCCGAAAAGATTGATGTTCTCACGATCCTGGACTGTTGTTATGCTGGTGCGGCTACACGGAGCGGTAGCCAAGTTTCAAGGACGACACAGATTATTGCCGCATGCTCCGCCCATCAGTTGGCTAATCCTCGCGCCCAAAAAACTTCTTTTACCCTGCGAATTTTCCGAGCAGTCCAGAAGTTCAAGGGACAACAAACCAGTCTGACAACTACAGCTCTATTCCAAGAGATTCGACGCGAGGCAGATCAAAGAGAAGAACAGCAGCGAGAGAGAGGGCTTCCGACGACCCCGAAACCTATCATGGAAACATTGACAGGAATACAACCTATCAAACTACACTTCAAGGACACCACTATGTCTAGCTCTTCCTCTCCCTCTCGTATCCCTCACCCTAGCCGAAAAGTCCAGGAGAAGAATGTTCTTGTGAAGTTGACATTACAGGGCCATAGACGCGAGTTTGAAGTTTTCAAGAAGGCTATTGAAGATCTCCCAGACATCATGAAAGTGGACGTAACCGACGCCTATAAAACAACGCAGTCCATTTTCATCCTTCTGAATATGTCCTGGGAATCCTGGGCGATGTGGACAATGGTAGCGGATCTCGAATTTGTAGGGATCACCTGTGGCCCCTCGCTACTCCAGCCACAGCCACTAGCAGAGATTCCTATTCGAGCATTTGGGGAGAATCGCCGGCCTGGTGAGACAGAAAACACTAAGTAGGCTACAGGCTCGCACCTCAGTCAAAGGGAGACGTGCAAGTGTGGTTTTTCACTTTGCTTATTTTTACACTTTGTTGGTTGATCTCGGATCTCGGGTGATCTGCGGATGTATCCACTTATCATGAGACATTTTGTATGTTGTATCAGCTCAAAATTGATGCTCGGGACTTGAATTGCTGAAGAACGGATAGTCTTTCTGTAGCGTAATAATAAGAACTTGTATCCTCAAGAATCAGTTAGCTGGAAATGCGTCGACAAAGGATCTAAAGGATGTAAAATCATCATGCTACGTATTATATCCAACAGAAGGTAAAGCAAAGGTATCTCATTAAACTTCCAGTAATTGGATCATTCATGGATCATAATAGGTTTTTACAGCCTATAGTCAAATTTTCCCAGACAACGTGAATAAACCCCATATCAACAGGAGAACGCCTAATTGTACGCCGAGAAGTTTTGCTTCCATCCAAGCCCTAACCCGTGCTTGCTAATCTTCTCCGTCTGGTATCCCTTGCGCCGACGACAGAATCACGCCTTTCTGCGCCGTTTCGTCGCACTGCCGCCATCATTTACACCTTCAGCTAGATTCTCTGTGGCTGCGGGACTGGTGGTTTCGCTATCCGTTAGTTGTTCGATGACACGCCCAGATTCATCGTAGCCGACACCGTCAAAACCATAGTTGTAGGCGGAATCTCCCTGCCCATTATGAGGAGTTTCAAAAAGATCAGGCTCGGCAGGGATGTGGTCAAAATCGAACAGGTCGTTGGTGTCTCCGTCATCGCCTTGGGTGGGCCCCACAGGATCGTGGGCATTTTGACCTGTCCCCAGGTGGCTCATTGGATTCTCAGCCTGTTTCTTGATATCGGACCCTGCATCTCCAATGTCGGTGAAGTAGTCGTTGTTGAAGATTTGATCGAGATCAAGCGGCGGAGGAGGTACATTGCCCTCATTGTCGATGCCGGGGATGGTACCATTCGGGCTCAGCGGTTGGAGAAGACTAGTCAAGTTCTGGACGGAACGATCCTGCTCGGCTTGCATCTTGACTAGGTTGTCGATTTCTTGTCGTGTGCTGGCTAGTCTACCCGAGTAGTTGTGCGGCATGGGTGGTGGATTCGGCGAGATGAGCGCATTGTTGGGCGATACGCCAGCGTTGGGTTCTGATGAATTTGTTTCGTTGGCCATGAGTCGGAGCATATCGGCACGTTG
The DNA here is from genome assembly GCA_030142185.1 of Penicillium thymicola. Taxonomy (NCBI): domain Eukaryota; kingdom Fungi; phylum Ascomycota; class Eurotiomycetes; order Eurotiales; family Aspergillaceae; genus Penicillium; species Penicillium thymicola. Next base: position 43,035 of record LACB01000056.1, read on the forward strand.
ATTTGCGGTGAGGGGAACATTACCACCATGGTTTTCGAGGGAGGAGAGCACATTGGGGAACTCGGAGAAGTTTGTCGAGAGCCCATTACGTGCATTGGAGTTTTGGATTACAGACATAATGTCCCGCTGAGGGGAATTCTCGTCTGTTGGCTGTCCTGGAGAAACGTTTGGAGCACTTGGGCGAGGACTGTGGTCAAAGACCTCCTCCACATGGCCGTGCTGGTTGGCGTTGGGTTGCCGAGCATGGCCACGAGACCGCGTGTCATAGGAGCCACTGGCTGATGGTGAAATTGTGGAGGATCGAGTATTGTACACATCCGTTGCGGGTGGGGCCTTCAAAAGGAGCGGCGGTTTCTTCATTGTTCTCTGGGCACTCGGGCTAGTCATTGATCCTAGAGCATCGGTAAGGTAGTCATCATCAACATCCACAATGTTTCCTTGGTCCTGTGAAATGGCTCCCGCAAAAGAATTCGCGAGGTTTTGTGGGCCGCCCTCTCCCTGCAAACTGCGGTTGTATACAGTTGCAAGGAATGTGAGAATCGCATTGATGGAGTTCTCATGGCGAGTATGTTGCTCTTGGAAGTTGGCTGCCTGGGCATAGAGCTGCTCGTGTTCTTTCCGCAGTCTGGTTATTGTAGTTGAGATGATCGACTGCTGTTGACGAATCGCCTGAAGTTCGCGATACACCCCAGAAAGTTGATCACTGGGTACCGAGCTATCCGTGACTAATGACAATTGCTGTGGTCGAGGGGCACGGTTATCGCGAGGAGCCGGTGCACCCTCTTCGACATACTCGTCCATGTCGTTATCATCAATATCCTCCGTCTTCACGCGCGTGCCGCCCTTGCTGGGTTTGCTCGCATGTCCGCCACCTCCAGCGTTCTTTGGCTTCTGAATGAGCCATAGCAAATCTGGGTGGCCTCGTTTGAAATAAGGGTTCGCGTATTCGCTGGGGCTCTTGTTTTTCCGTTCGCTGGCGCGCATTGAATTATCGGAGAGTCCGACCTTCTTGTGAAAGCCGTACATGTTCAGTTGTCGGACGAATGAGGCGTAGTTATTGTGTTTAAAGAGCTCGGGGATCAATGTTCTCGCAAACTCATCTTCGTCTAGGACGACGAAAGAATTGCCATCGTCGGACCATCGAATTAATTCCGTATTCTTCGATTCGTCCAAGAAGCTGTGGTTCTCAGTCAGACCCATCATTAATCACAAAGTCATAAATGTATCATACCTGCTCAATTTCTGTACAAATGGCGGGATTTGTTTTCGTTTTGCCTGTGAATCTCTCTTCGCAGTCAAGGCTCGCCGGTAGAGTTCCTCTAGAGACTCTCCCCATGCGCCGCTCTCTCCATTTCCAGTGTTTCCTCCATTTTCCACATATGAAGCTGGAGGTTGCTCGTAACCACGGTTTCGGCTGACCACCTGGTTCGCTTGTCGGCGAGCGAGCTGGTTAGATGCTGTCGCAGCCGGTGCAGACACATCTTGGGGTGGCGCAAAGCCTACGGGGTTGTAGGAGGGGTCGGAGAAGGCGGCGGTATTGATGGCATTGACGGGGGGATTCTGGCCCCATTGTAAGAATTGATCGTTCGAAAGCTGAGAGCCGGGGTTCGCGGTGGTGGGAAAGTTCGGTACGGGGTTCATCTGCGGATGGACAGACGGTACTGTTCCCGGTGCAGGTCTCTTGCGGGTCATTCCTTGCGAACTCATTGTGAATAAACTGGCGTAAAGGCGTCGAGTTGAATCTTATCGCGGTGGGGTTTGATATAGAATTGTATCTCGATTTTCTTCGGTCTCTGGATAGGAGACTGAGTTGACCGCAGGAATTTTGCCTAGGAGACAAAAGAACCAGTTGCGAACTCAGTATGCAGGAAGTTGCTCATCCAAGTCGCTTTCTAATTTTGAGTCAAGAAGGCTTTGACCACTGAACCGAGCGAGAGAAAAAGAAAAATGGGAATGACGCTGATCAGGGCGCGGAATTAGCGTATCAACACCGAAGTAAATACAAGATTACTGGAATCGACAACAGGCGGCACATCAAGGACCAGCAGTTGATCAATACTAGACAGATGACGCTCAATGGAATTGTCCAACATCCAGATTAAGGCGGGAGGCTTCAGCAGAAAGCGCCCACTGGGCGGTGAACGAGTTTGAGTTGATATGCCAAGTATTATGCCTAGAGGGTACCAGCGTCGGAAGACCTGGAGATAAAATCCAAGGAATGGTTTATTCTGTCAATAAGATGAATATGAGACCTCATTCTACTCAGCGGCGAGACCCAGTTGCCCCGGTTCCGGGGGAGGCGTTGACTGAGTCAGCAGTGGTGGTATGTGTACCTCATATTGCCATGTGATCACGCCTGCTTATCAGGTATCAGTACCTACACCTGGGCATCCCGCGGTCTTGGAATTCTCAATGGCAATTTCAATATGTCGCTTCATGGTCATATCCTCTCAATTACTTGATTTTTTATTTGGCAGTAACTACTACCATTGAGCAGTATGCGACTGTCCCCAGCAGAAGCATTAACACAGTTCGCGCAACATTTCATGTGGAACTAGATTCTAGATTCCCCTATCAAACCCCGGAAGTCCGTCAGAATCTGTTGCCATAATTCAGGTTGCTTCTGCGTGAAATTCTCGACCTTTTTAGGAGCAGATAAGTCTTCCTTCATGCGGGACTCATCCTTGGTCCCATTCAGCACCGCCACATCCTTCAAGCCCATAACTAAAGTATAAAAAGCAGCAGCCGGAGTTATGTTAACATGGTGAGCAAGTTGCTGCACTGGCTCGGAGCGCACGAGGTCTGGATTCGCTGTCAAAGTCCAGAAGCTTTGGTATATGATCTGATTTTCGCGGCAGAACGCACGCAGGGGGACATCAAACAGAGTGTCCTCGTAGAATCTGTTCTGGACCACTGACGGCTTCACGGTTGTTTGGGACGACGTACACAATTCTCGGAGGATAGGCAATGTACAATTGGAGATACCTAAATTCCGAATGTGGCGGGGGACATAAGTTTCAAGGGCGTGCCAGGCCTCCAGGGTCTGGGCCAAGGTTGACAGTGGTGAATGAATGATCACTGTGTCAATGTAGGACTCATCCACGGAGTTAGGGTCAACTTTTGCGCGAAGATTGTGCAATGATGATTTGATAGATGCATGGACCTGATCCGTCACGGTCAGCGACGGATCATAGGGCATGTTGGCCAGATCCTGTGCCGAGACAGGACTATATTTAGTTTGCACCTAGTTATAGTTAGTTAGCTAGCAATCCCAAAATATATCTATATTAAAAATAGCAACTGCCCACTCACATATAGGTCTGCTCGGTCGACGATCCCATCGGCAATTGCTCTGCGGATACCATCACCAACGAGATGCTCTTGGTAATGGCGGGGTTGGGCCGCTGTATCCACAGCCCGGAAACCAGCTTTGATCGCATTATGAACCAGATCAGCACTGCGTTCTTTCTTCCAGGCTGTGCCGTAGACGAAAACTGGGATGGTGGTGGAGACAGTGCCCTGAGTTGGACGCAGGCAATACTTTTCCCACATTTTGCCAACAGTTCGAGTCATCTGTTTTTGTTTTTGTTTTTTTAGATGATGATTGGGATAAATGGTTCGTAATTGACTAGTTTTGATAGGGTGTACAACATAGAGAGCAGAGCAGAAGTACGTTCAACTTGGGAATGTTCCAAATGATGTTATGATTGCGGGGGTTCCACTTCAACACTTTCTTACTAAGTACAATATTGTAACTTAACTAGAAGCCCTTCAGGGCTAGGCGATAAACTAATACTATTTCGAGTATAACATACTGATGAGACTAGAATAAATTCACTTAGTTTTACTCAAAATTGGGCAAAAATATCGATAGTCGCGTTCGTCCGGACTAGCGGTCTACCAAGTCACATTGGGCGATTTCAACGATATAGTTACACATAAGAATATCGAAGGTTGTTGATAGATTGACAACAAGCATTGCTTCGGGGACTTCAAGAATCCTGGAGCCTGGAGATTAACTCACATAAAATTTAGAGTCGGCTGTACGGAGTATACTCCAGGACTATCTATATATAGCAGAAATGGTGGATGAGCTCGGCTATCGGCAACCCGCATGGCTTCTTTCACTTGATATTTTTTGTTTTCGAGAGAGTTGTGTATGGAGTACTCCGTATAACTAGCTACAACAAAGAAAGTCGATTAACCTATATGGTCAAGGCTGCAGGATTTCCTAATATGCATCCGATTGGCCCCCACAGTGTGGCTTAGACCCTGGACTTGGATAGCATCTCCCGGGTGGAATAACGAACTGAAGAATGTATAACTAGTTAGTTAGTTATGTCCAAAAGTACATAGTTCAGGGATAAAGCATAGCCACGGTGCCTGCATATTGATAGAAGAATATGTAAAATACAGATGCCAAATGCACGATATTATTAGCACTCTCTTGTTAGTACTGCCATTTAGTCTCTTGGCATAAACCAGGCAGCTGCTTTTGCACAATCAACATTGGCAGTTCTACGCTGATCGGCGCATACAAATTGCATTATTTCAAGTTGATCTTGTGGTTGACAAGGGTGGACACATTTGGGGGCTCAGTTCACTTTCTAAAAATCAGAACCCACACTATACGCGGGGAGTGCCGACAAAGAAGATCATCACCTACATGTAGAGTTAAAAAAAAAAAAAAAAGCAAATATCGGCTTACTTAGAATACCAACTTCAACATAAATATGACCTGAATTCCCGCCATTGATTTTTGGATCAGAAACAGAAAAACAACCAAGTCCAACTACACTTCAAAATCATCAATATCAATAATCATGCGTGTCCAACAGCTCCTCCCTCTTTGTGGCCTCCTACTTGCCAGCGTTTCCATCGCATCCAAGTTGGACCACGACGACGTCCCCAATCGCTGCTGGTCTGCCTGTGGCTCCGTCGTCGGAATCGCCAAGAGTTGTGATGCCCAGCACGAACGGGATTCGGCTGAGATCCAATGCATTTGCGATTGGGACGCCGCCAAAACTCAGATTCCGCTCTGCTCCGCCTGCATCACCCAGTATCAAACTGACAGGCGCAACCACAACATCACCCATAACGATAATGACGACCATGATGACCATGATGACTATGATGACCATGACGACTATGACGGTGATGATGATGACGACGACGACGATAACGGTATGTATAATGTGAATACATCACTAAGATACAAAACGAATCTAATACATTAATCAGAGGCCCTTGACCTTGTCTACTCTTGCTCGCTCACCACGACTACCTACAACCCTGCCGCCACTACTGTGACTGGCACATCTACCACCACTGCTGGTTCAAACACAGCAACCACCACAGACTCTTCTAGTACTACTACTTCAAACGGAGCCACCGGAACAGACTCTTCTAGCACCAGCGGAACCAACAGCCAGGGTTCGACTTCGTCTGTCTCTTCGGATTCCTCTGATTCCGATGGTGCCTCCTCAGGCTCTGCGTCCTCTTCCACTCCTACTCCTGATGCTGCAGCTGGGATTTCTGCTCCCGGTGCTGCATCCATGGCAGGTGTCATGGGACTGATGGCTTTTGCTTGGCTGTGAGAGGTCCGCCAAAGTCGAGCAAGTGAAGAGATATATGATGGTTTTATGAATATGTCCAATGTCTTACTTTATATTTGCAAATGATATCGATGAGTTATGTCCAGTTTGAGATAGTCTATAGTATATGCAATTGACGATTTTGGATTTTTGGAAAAGACTCGAGCGAGAGAGAATATAGTTATGGTCGAGTTCATTTGGCGAAGATCTGTCGGTGACTGGCTGACCTCGGGAGTAGGCAGAAAGTAGAGACAATATACAGCAACCTAATTAAGGAGCAGTCACATTGGACATTTAAGGCAAGTCTAGGTACCTATTGATACATCCCAGAAGCATTACATAAGTTAGATCAATACAATCATGTCTCATTCACATGTGTTGCATGCATAGGCGTTTCCTTCACAGGTGTTGCATGCACAGGTGGTTCATCTACAGGTGTTTCATCATACCAATTGCCCCAGAAGTCATCATCAAAGAAATCATCAGCTGGCTCCACGTAATCCATAGCATATACATCCTTGTAACACTGTGCCTTTGCAGGACAACTATTCACGCCCGAGAGTTAGCATCAATTCCCTACACAATCCTTTTTGCGTTATAACTTACAACACGGGATCCTGCCCGAAAATAACGTGCCATATGTATTCAAAGACACGACCACTCGTCTCGTCATCCAACTCGGTTGTCATGAGCCAATCATGATACGACTCATAAGCGCTCCGTGGGCGTTGGAGGACCTGCTCCCTGGTTACAGCAAACTGAGCACAGCAAGGTGTCGCAACAATCTCAGGCACATCCGTGTTGTTAAAGATACGGATCCAAGCACCCGCAAAGGCAAGCTCGGTGGTGCGACCAGCCATTTGCCGGAATGGGTGGACCTCATCGGGACATCCGGGATTCCAGTCGCAGCGTAGATTAAGATATCCAACTTGTCGAAGGTAGTCGAGTTGTAGTCTTTGGACGGTCAACACATTGTCCTGCTCCCAGAATTCGACGTGGCCGCTATATTGATGAGCATGGAGGAAGACCATGTACTCGGGCAATTTGTCGTAGTTGTCGAGAATGTATTGCAGGTAGGCATTGCTTTCTTTGCCTTTATTTTGTTCGAGTTGCAAAGATGCCTCGGGGTCATCGACAAGGTAGACCGCGTGTTGCCATCTAGAATTCGAGTTCTAGATTAGTATTGGCACAACTTGTGATCGATTAGTGATTAGTCTATGGAGACATACTCTGGTAGCTCATCCTCGAGCCAACTAGTGTCTTCGTACGACATCTTCCCCAGAACAATGACGCGATCCGATTTCGGAGTGACCTTTGGACGACGAGGAGCAGTAGACGAAGGTGCCACCATATCATTATGCTCTGCTGGAGCAATTATTTGGGCATTGTCGAGTACGCTTTCGAAATCATAGAATTTGGGCGCCTCTCTAGATCCGAAGAATAATTCGCCCGCCCATTCAGCGCCGGGGACATCAACGGGGATGCGCTTCGGTTCCGGATTGGCTATCACTAGACGAGGCGTTGGTCGGGCTGTAGGAATCCATTTCCTTCTGGTTTGGGTCTGTGAAGCTGGCGTCGTAGTATGGGCCGAGACCAGCTCGATATATGAATCGCCATCTAAGACATAGAGGTCGGAAGTGATTCCATCAGGTTGCCATTGCAAGATGGAATCGAGGTGGAATTTGACCAAAAACAGGGTTGTAATTAGCGCAGTGGCTATCACCGCTCGTAATGGGGTTCGCATTGTCCAGCATGCGAGTTGGAGATCAGAAATCGAAATCTAATCGAGATCCCAAGAAGCGAAAAGCCCGCACTTTTTAAACGTACGTTAGTCTCCACTCAAACGTCTTGGCCTTCAGCCCGTCAGCTTGGCCGCGTGGTTGCTGCACAACATATACGTACCGTGTCTGGATAGTAGATATATACTAGTTATCTACTTTTTTTTTTCCTTTCTTTCTAGAGAAAAAAATGTTCAGGCTTTGGTTTATTACTGGTTTCCGAGCACTTCTTTTTTATTCACCTCAAGTGAAATAATCATCACTGTCCACCGCGGCAAGTCGCAATCCGGCGAGTGCAACCTCTTTTTCTATGTGGGTCTGACACTCGTCACTCATTCGTGTCGAATAATTGGATATTGTCATGAAACTGTCGATCTCTTGGGAATTATTTCAGAGTGTATGGAATATCTATAACTACGCATGTTGAATGGGGGGAGTACTTAGGACACCGATCTGTAGTAAAAGTACAATGACTTTTTCCCACTACTCATGAGTGCATTCCCTCTTACTAAATACGGATGCCATTATTATATACTTGGTAGTTCCGATGAGTCTGGCTCGCGTGTTCGTTCCTTGTTCCCCTAATTCACTGTCAAAAAGGAACCTTTGAGGCATCTCAAAATAAGGTGGGAGGGGAAAAAAAGGAAATCAACGACGGCTGCAGGATTCGAACCTGCGCCCGCGAACGGAATTGCTATCATGAAACAGACTGAGCTAGTTCATTGTTATCATGAACACTGAGTTGTTGTAGTTCATTCGAGGCAATCGCCTTAACCACTCGGCCAAACCGCCGTTTGTTTGATTTTGTTTTATTCAAATCTATTTGAATTTTTTAGATTCACATATACAAAGTTATAGAATAAATATCGAAATTCACATGAAAAGGAGTGTGTTAATACAGGGGCCCCTTCGTGATTAAATAATCACATATAACTAGCATTTACATAAGCGAAATAGGGCCTCCAACCAACCGTGGATGGTATATATCTACCTACCTAGGTAGGTAGATATCCAAGAAAATCCCATCTATCCAACACTAGCCTAGTGTTGGACAGCAAGAAAAGATAAAAGATAGTAACGACGGCTGCAAGATTCGCTACGCCCGCGAACGGAATTGATTTCAAGAACAGGCTTTCCATGAGGGAGAGCTTCGTTCATTCGGATCAATCGCCTTAACCACCCGGCCAAACCGCAGATGAATTGGCACCTCAAATGGCTAGATGTCTTAGGAGAACAGAGCGTAAAAAGGATATTTTCATAAAAGCGGCGGCAGATCAAATAGGAAAGCTCCACACGCCAGGGAATATCCGGTACGTATAGGTACATATATAACTTGAAGCGGATTTAAGGACTGCATAAGGTGCATGCAATTAACCGAGTAGTTTAGAATGTAACCTTGGAGCGTTTCAAATGGGTCAAACGGGTCAAACGGGTCAGATATTGAACATTATGTCGATTCATATTAATCCCCTATCTATATGTCCGTATGTTGTATATACTGTTGAACAATCTCCCATGTATGCATGCATGTTTGCTACAGACTGAGCCCCTTTGTTTGTTATTTGCTATTTGCTAGCTTGTTTGCTACAATTGAGCAATGTTTAGATGGTTTAGTAGGGTATATAACCCCCTGCATTTCTAGTTTAATCAACAGAATGATTCTTCCTCTGCTTTCTCCCCACATAGTAGTAATCTAGTTCAACAGATTGCTCAACATATACAATGTACGTCAGACTTCGAGGTCCAACCCTGCAAGGTTGGTTCATGGCCTGATTCCTCAGGTCTCACAACATGGACACTGCCAAGGCTTGTCCCGGCCTGTCGTTTCAAGTATATCTCTGAATTATTCCTTATTATCTCCTAAATACCTTGTAACTCTGACTCCAGCTTAACTATGCCAGATGATTAATGACCGATGCAAAATGACCCGTATGGACACGACTTTGACTCGGTTTGAAGATCAAATATGGGTCTATTGGTAGAAATATGTCTCATTTTCCAGGGGAGCGGGTGCTTCTCGTTTGATCGGCCGTGATATCCCAATATTGCTGTTTCCTGCCGCAGCGGTCTCTGTGCGGGTAGATCCTAGCACCTCGGGGACTTTCATTTTCCTTGTTAACTTAGAGTACAAAGTCCTACTCTGTACGGAGGATACGGGTTGCAATTCAATATCTGAGAAGTCTTGGGCTTTTTGAGAGTGATCAAGTCGGATGCTTAAGTGTGACCTTGTCCCTTCCAGTCGTGTAGATATGAACGTTGCTTGTTCCCTTCACCTCAGGGGCTAATAACCTCTTTGGGGTGTACCCATGAACGACTAGTTACTCGTTAGAATTACTAAGACAATCTTTCCGTCCATCCATGGATAAATAGAGCTAGTAAGGGAGTCCGTGGCTGTCCAAGTCACAGATTTCTCCTGAAACGTGGATGTGCTTGCGACCCGACCCGACGCTCTGTAGATCAATCCACTACCATATATTCTTTCCCTGGTTTGGGGTTGATCGCAAACTCTCGTCTTAGTATGGACTAGGTTGCGCCGGTTAAGTAGAGAGCAAGATCAGAAGTGCACCTGGGCAATGTCATGCGCACTATATAATCTATCTTGCCAGCGACACCTCCTAATATAGAGTACAGGACCTATTACGGGGCCAATTACGGGAGCGGCACCCGAAGCGAATTAGACTAATTCAGAGAAGGAAAAAAAAAAGTTCCGTCTTTTCTAGCGTCCATCTGGAATCCAGCGGCCATACTCCGGGAATACGGAGGAGTCAATGCCGAGTACGATTGTCGTAGTAACGAGTCGGAGAGCTCCAGAGCTCCACCCGGGATCTGACACTGCCACTAAATGTTCTAACCAGCGTCTAGCGGGTTCTAGCTGGACCACATGAACCTCTGAGGAGCTTCGACGCATGCGCTAGAAACGGGGGATGCGCGGATCGTGGAGACCAGGCGAGAGTACCAATTTCGTGGAGTGGGACTGACACCAATCTACATACCTAGCCTGTATGTACTCCGTGCCCCGTCTTCCGTAGTGTCAGCTGCAATAGCCGATAGGAATAAGGTGGCCTATCCGACTGGGCTGAACCATTAGGGAAAATTGTTAAAATAAGTTGGTGGCTTCGTAATTCGTAAGGTGGCGAGTCACGAATTCGCCTTGAGTGGAAGGATGGGGCGAGGTGAAATTAGGGGGGTGGAACTAACTTCAGGAGTAATAATAGTAATTAAGAAAGTAATTATAGAAAAAGAAAAACCCCTGAAACAGATGAAATATATGAAATATCGAATATCGAGAAGAATACAGTAATTAAAATGGAGCGGAGTCCATGATAAATACTCCATATGCATGTTCAAGTGTGTCAAATACAACATATACAACATAGAGAAATCACATACAGTCTGCAGGAATGAACCCCTTGCAAAGCACGAGGCAGGGCGCGAACCCGTCTATACGTCAGACAGCCCGTGGGACTCGTCCACGGGTGCATGCAAATAATTTTAAGACGGAGTAATATTCCGTACACCGTGAAATGGAAATAATACTTCCCCAAAATCTGTTCAGGGATGAGAAGCTCCAAGTGTGTCCACTACGGGGTCCTCTAAATCACCTAATGACGAGTCTAACGAGGCACCGGTGTCTTGGTAAAAGGCTAAGGAGAGGAGAGAGACAGGGGAGCCGAGAGACTGGAGTTGTTAACCTCTACTCCGTACCTCTTAAGTTGGTGATGAGAGGGGAGCCTTCCAAGGTTCCCAATTTCGAGGAAAGGGGGAATTGCATGGTATATAGCGGGAAGATGTATATGTATGTTGTATACATATAATATAATGTAATATAGCAAAAGTCCAAGGGAAACCTTCCCAGGTCGGAAGTCTATACCGTTACAAATCATATAAATCATATAAATCATACAAATTAAAAAGAACCAAGCAATTCTCTTGTACTAGGGCTGTACTGTGTGTCTTCTGTCATGCAGTCACAAATTAAATAGTATAATCTTATTGGTATATGGCGAGTCCACCTTAAGATCCAGGGGAAGGAATAAAAGTTGAAGATCTAATATAAACTCGAAGTACTAGTTATAGTTAAGGGTGCTCTCTAACTGCTCTCTCTATATTAGTGCTATAAGTATGGCTTGTCCTCCTTTTGATCCTTTTTTCTTACTGGTTTAATTTCTGATTTCCTGCATATCTAACTGATCACCTGCTTTTCGACCTAACTCCATTTCATCGTCTCATCTCAATCTCTCTCTTTTCCTCCCTATTCATCTCACTCTCTTCAACTTAAATCACCTCCTTACTCCTTCCGTTCTTGGCGGATTTGTGGACCGCTTTTCCTGTTGAATTCCTCTTTTCTTTTTTTTTTATATTTTCCCTCTCTCTCTCTCTTTCCCCCGCTCTCTGGTCTCTGAATTTTATTTTGGAGAGACCTAACAACCTTTAGTTGGGTATAAAGGGTTCATATTTGATCTACAGCCTTTTTTTATATATACCTGGTCCACCAGTTCCAAGTTCCAGGGAAATCTCCCCCGGACCACAACACCCACGCACACCCCAACAACCTTAGGAGGTAAAAAAGAAAAGGAACAAGAAAAAAAAAAAAGAGAAGAAAAGCCCAAAAAAAGGACTTGAATGAAAAGGAATCTTTGGTGATCTTTTGGTGATATTTTACCTTTCTATTCTGCTTCTCTTTTTCTTTTTCTTTTTTTTCCTTCTATTTTTCTCTCTTTTTTTTTCCTTCTCCGCCCCAGAATCTCCCTCCGATCGGCTTTTAGTCCAAAGTTTTCCTCCTCCCCCCCCCCAAAACATCCGCACAATCCCGTCCCTCGACGGTTTCTTTACTTCCAAGCCTTGCGTCGCTCTCATGGTGGAGTAGTGACAATTATTACTTAAACCGGTTTGGATTTTCACATTCCTCGTGGAATTCTCGATGAGTTATCAAGACATGTATCACGATCATTCTGCGCGTTCCCCTGGGTCTCAGAGACATCAACAACCCCTGCACCGTCAACCTTCTCGACAGTTTGATGCATACGGCCCTATGCCGACCAACATGTACGAGCAGGATCAGATGCGTTATGAGTCTGCTCGCCTCGAACGCTTGAACCCGTCCCTGCAGAACAATTATGGATATGATATCTCCGGCTCGCAGACTTGGAACCCCAACGGTTTTGCCAATGCACAAACTCTCGGAGGAATTCGCTCAGCTTCCGCCAGTTTGAAGCCTAATGCCCGTGGACGTGCAGGCCTTCCCACGGTATGTTTCATCTTATCTAACAATGACTCCCCCTATCTTGATGAGGGGGAGAAAGAAGAAAAAAAGAGAGGAAAATACTAACAGGTTTCTTAAGACATGGTTGGATCAGCAGCCGAACATGCCCCAGGCATTCTCGAACCTGGGCCCTGGTCCCATTCAGAGCAGCGCCATGCGACCGGAAGCCTCCGCTTCATCTGCCGACGACGACGAATTGATCCCAACCGCGATTGTCATCAAGAATATCCCCTTTGCCGTAAAGAAGGAGCAGTTGGTGCAGTTGATGACAGAGCTCAACCTCCCTCTGCCCTACGCATTCAACTATCACTTTGACAATGGTGTCTTCCGTGGTCTGGCATTTGCCAACTTCACTTCCGCTGAGGAGACAGCAACCGTGATCGAGGTGCTCAACCACTTTGAGCTACAGGGTCGGAAATTGCGTGTCGAGTACAAGAAGATGCTTCCCCTGCAGGAACGGGAACGGATCGAGCGCGAGAAGCGGGAACGCCGTGGCCAGCTGGAGGAACAGCACCGCCCGATGGGAGGAGGCCCTCAGCTCCAGACGCAGAGCTCCATGTCTTCACTCACCTCGCACATCCCGGCAACCTCCCCTTCGCCCGTGTCCCAACGTGGCCAAAAAATTGGTAGGTTACACACTCGTAAAGTTGTCGGAAATTTTGACCTGTCGCTAACCAAAGGGTTTTTTTTTTCCACGTGTACAGATGTGGACTTGAACGACACCCAGACCCTTTCTTATTACTCCCAACTACTCCTGTTCAAGGAAGATACTGTTCGCGATTCCGTGATCTTCCCCCACAACCTCACACCCTCCCAGCGTCGTACGGTCCACACCCTGGCCCACAACATGGGCTTGGGTCATGCTTCACGTGGCAGCGGCGAACAGCGCCAGGTGCAAGTCTTCAAGATCGCCGCAGGTGCCAATGTCAGCCCCCCGACGTCCTCAATCCCCCCCTCTGGCCAGTCGGACAGTGGTCGTCGTGGCCTTAACCGGGCGGCAACCATCGACTTCAGCGAGGCTCGCCAAGAGGGTCCTGGGGCCTTCAACACCTTGCGTGGACAGAACTCGGGCTTTCTGGGCGTGATGGACTCTCCTGGCAACTTTGCCAATGGCCAGAACCTACGGGCTGCCAAGTCCTTCGCCGACCTGCGATCTTACACTCCGTCGCCCGTGCCCTCCTCCGCTAGCTTCCCCGCCGCGTTGCAGTCCAACGGTGCCCGCCTGCAGTATGAAGGCGCGCCCACTGCTACTTCTAACACCCCGACCCTCACCCCTGCGCAGTCTGGTTCCTCTCTTGGCATGCAGCGTGACGACAACCTGCTGGTCAACAGTCTGGGTGGTCTTTCCCTCGGCACCGGTATTGGTGGCCCCAACTCGAGCCCCCGTCGGCTGAGAGGCATGTTCTCTTGGGAACAGGACAACCAACAATCTAACGCTGGCGCCATTGGTAGCAACCGCGGCATGGGTATGGGATATGACGGCCAGCAGGAGCGCATGCCCGTTCGCCAACCCCGTGGCCCGACCCCCGACAAGGGCACCGGATTTCGCCGCCAGAACGGCCACCAAGCCCGCGGAAGTGATGAGCTCCGCACCAACTCCGGGGTAGAGATCATCGTGGAGTAGAACATTGGACGAATTTATTGAAGATGGCGACTCCCCTTTTTATTGCCAGCATCCGACTGATTTGCCGCGAGACGAATACGACTTGTATTACGAGTCCCTGTTCTGCGAATTACCGGCTTACGATTCGATGAGGGATGACGAGATGACAACACAAAAAAAAAGACCAGAAAATCCTTTGTTTTGCTGATCTAGCCAAGTTTTAGACGTTTCCTTTTTTTGGGGCAGCCCAACACGCGGTTTGGATGAATGCTTTTGAAATTTCCCCGACTCACAGTTTCATGAAGACTCTGGACTTGTTTCTGGACTGATACCTTTTTTTTATTTCCAACACTTTCTGATATTGCGGGCGCCTTGCAAATCCATGGATTTCTATTTATGCTGTGTCGGAACGAACTCCACGACCCCAAACGCCCTCCTGGTGATATGGGACGCATACGAAGAATGACACAAAAGACCTTTTGCCCACGGCAGAAGAAACGACAACACCAGCATTTTGCATATTCTTGTCTGTTTAGTTTGTACATGGGGTGACTCGCATCTGTTTTAATGTTTCTGGCCCGTCTTATCCCGACAACTGCTTTCTCCTATACGGGGAAATTCATGTTCGGTCTGTCCGGGTAAGATAGTTGTGACATGCCTGTTTCTTCTTTTTTACTTCTTTTTCACTTTTTCTTTTTGCTTTCCTTTTCCGCGTGCTTTGACTGTTTTCCCTTTTGACCGGACGTCGTTCGTCTCGCGAAATGGTGATCAGAGTGAATCCACGACTCTCTTCTGTTTTTTTTTTTTTCCCTTCCAAAAATGAAACAGCTATATTGTGATTCTGCTACCTTCGGTTTTGCCGATTCTACAGATCTACCTCCCACAGTGTAAATGCTTCTTTTGCATTCCTGTGTTCGTGATGTTGATATATATCCCAACTTGCCATTCTGAAGGGTTCTTTCTTTCTATTCCTCTTCATGCTTGGTATCTTGCAGTCTAGGGATCCTTTCTCTCTCTCTCTCTCTCTCGCCTTTGCCTTTGTACTCAGATTCTCACAGTTCAATCCATGTACCTTCTACCTTGCCTCTATCCTACTAGGAAGTGAGTCGACATCATAGTTGTATGTAAATATTCTGCTAGAATTTCCACTCTGTACTTCTAACCTGAATTTCCAAGTCTCACTCACCACTATAAGGATTTCCCACAGTAAAAACGAACCTCATTTCACCTTGATCCCTATCTCAGGGATAAACCCCGAAATCTATATGCCAAGAACAAATGACGCGGTCCCATATTGTTTATCTCTCGGAGTTGTGCATGCTTGTCCCTGCCGATCCCCCGTGGAGCTAGAAAGGTTCCTGATTTTGTATGCAAGGTATTCATACAATATATAAATGTTTGACCCCTCTGGAATGTGATGTGGACAATTGGTCCAATCACGGAAGCACAAGTTCCAAGACTTCTACTGTGCACTGGTGGGTAAAAGCCTACAACTAGATAATCGTAAAATTACTGCATAGTAAATGAATCGTGAAGCACATCTAATCAGTAAAATTCCCACTACCAGGATATCCCCATTTTCCCATTACAGCGCCCTATGAACTCGAAATGAAAAAGAACCACGATTGAAAGCAAAGACCGGGGAATATCAGAAAGAAAAAAAAAAAATACATCAAAGTAGAGCGCCGTGAAGAACAATGACGAGAGGACCGAAAAAAGGACCGCCGGGATTAGTCGTAGGTTTAGGAGTCAAGGTGTTGAGGTCTCGACGGTACCTCCCGTGGTGGCAGCCCAACTTTTCGGAACTGTTTTCAGATGTTGACTCAGAGCTCGATCTTGCCACCCTTCTTCTTTTGCTCAACCTTCAGGAGCAGTGCACGGTTGATGCGGGGCAGGACACCACCGAAGGCGATAGTTGCCCGGATAAGGGTGTCCAATTCTTCATCACCACGGATGGCGAGCTGGAGGTGGCGAGGCGTGATACGCTTGACCTTAAGGTCCTTGGCGGCGTTACCTGCCAGTTCGAGAACTTCAGCAGTGAGGTACTCAAGAACAGCGGTAACGTAGACGGCAGCTATAGGAGGAAAAGTGTTAGCGACGGGTTTGAGGGATCAGTTGAAGCGACATAGCATACCCTTAGCACCGACACGCATCTTGTTCTGAGTGTTGTTCTTCAAGAAACGCTTGACACGACCACAGGGGAACTGGAGGGTAAATTTTGTGTTAGCAGTCGCGTCATATTAGACAGCTGGCTATTAGAGGAAAACGTGGCCGAGAGAGGGTATGCGACATGGTATGAGTTCCATAGATATCGAAAGAAAATGCCCCTTATCGACCCGCAGCGAGGGACCGAGTCGACGCGTCTTCGAGGGGCAGTTTTCATCGAGTAACTCATCGCTCGTATCGCATGACCACTCCCGGACGAGACGATTCCTAAGCCAGCAATGAGACAAGTCATAATCCCACTAACCTGCAGACCAGCCTTTGCGCTGTGAGACTTTTGGGCCTTCCCCGCAGCATCACCCTTTCCGCCCTTTCCACCGATAGACTTTCCCTTTCCGCCAGGCATTGCGAAATAATTGTGCGAAGACGGTCGCAGATGTAGGTATAGCAGATAGAAGCAGAAATCAAGACGATTTGGCAGTGGTGTGGATGTGGAGACGATTCAGGCTGCGGAAGATACGCGCGTTGTTGATGGATGGAGAAGTCAGAATGTGCCTGGCGCCGGGTGTGCCAAAAAGACACTTGGCGCTAGTCCCAAAATGGAAGCGTCCTTTCTCACAGCGTTGCGGTTCTTGCCTGTATATATGGCCATCTGTAGGGTCATTTAGATCATCTAGAAATTAGTTGCTGTAGAGGTTATCAATTTCTTTTGGTTCCTTTCTCCTTCTGAAAAAAAATAAAATAAAAAAATAGACAGAAGACATGGTTAGCTGTGGCATGCGAGGAGACCATGACGGAAGCAAGTGAGGCTTCAGCTAACTGGGAGGGAATGGATGCTTCCGGCATATATGGCTAGGATTCACATATGAAACACCTGTGGTTGCCATAATCCATACCATTGTGCAACTTCAAGTTAAAATGTAAATCCACTGATGTGATGGTTGCTGACCCTTTGCACAATAATCTGGTCTGGTTTGAAGCTGGACCATCACAGTTCCCAGCTATGACCAGCGGGGGAAGGTCACATGATCTCTCACCTCATAAATCAGGCGACAAACCCTAACGCCTCAGGCGACCAGATGGCGAATAGATAGCGCCGGAATATCATTTCTTCCGGATCCCTGACCTTCCAGAAATGCCAGGTGGCCCGCGACTTTCAAGTTTTGTTCGCGTTATAATCCCCCATACTCAACGATTTATCCATATCGAACAGTATCCGGCAAAATGGTGTCTCCTCAAATGTATGCTTGATGGATAATTTCATGATTTAAACACAAACTCTATCGTTTACGGAAACTGACAATGGTCGCACAGTACCAACCTCGCCATCATCTTGGTGATGATGCAACTGGCCAAGAAGGTTCCCTTTGAGGATCCTCAGGTCCTGATGTTGGTGCGCGGATGCTACATCTTGTCCAATGTCCTCATCCTGGCTGTCCACCTATACACTCAGCTCAAGATCAATCAAAAGAAGGGTATGTCGATCGCGTGCTCTCCCCACAATGGCCAAAAACTAAATGCGATTATCCTATAGACATGACCACCCTCAAGTATGTTGAGCCCGCCGCGATGGGTAGCACCGAGGAGCCCAAGCCCGTGACCACCACCAACATGGACTACGACAAGGCTCAGCTGCGCCAGTTGCTCCGCAGCCAGCTTATGGGTGTCGGCATGATGGGTGTGATGCACCTATACTTCCAGTACACCAACCCCCTCCTCATCCAGTCGATCATTCCCCTCAAGGGCGCCTTCGAGTCCAACCTGGCCAAGATCCACGTCTTCGGCAAGCCCGCTACTGGTGATCTCGCTCGTCCCTTCAAGGCCGCCGGTGGCTTCATGTCCCAGGGTGGACCCAAGAGTGACAAGGCCTCCATTGAGGCTGCCGAGAAGAACTGGCGTGGTGGTGTCAAGGAGGAATAAATTCAAATGCTGGGTTGCTCTTGGCCATCAATTGATTTCCCCTATGGGTTGTCGGTGGCCGATTTGAATGATAGCACGCTGTTCATTTCTCCTCATTGTACCATAATCGATAATTCAATCCTACCAAGTCCAGATCGTCCTTTCTGGGTAAGGTCTGGACTATATTGTTAATCTGTGTGAATTCCCTCTGGTCATGCCATTTCCCCTATATTGTATGATCTAACCCCTATACAAAAAGGACGTTCAGTCATGGCACGGAGATTGCGCCACTGATATGTCGGCTCCGAGATTCATGATGAAAGGTCTCATGGATAACCTAGCTCAGGTATTATCAGTGAGGTCCATGCCGTTGAGGCGAAAGAGAAGAAAAAAAAAAAAAAGGATTGATAATGCAATACTCTCGGGCTTCCAAGGTTGGAATATCGGGGACCCCAGTAGTTTAAACCCCTCAAAAGCTCAAATCTTCGAAATGATTCCAAAACAGAGTAAAATCAAAATAAAAAAATCTGCGAGATCCCGTGGTCCCATGTTGTTGAGATACCGGTGACTCCTTTGAGGGTGGGAGCCACCAAGTTATATCACCATACTCAATCCGTCCACCGCAGGGGGATTTGAACAACACAGTTGGCCCGCATAAGTGGAGGAATACCACATTTTATGTACAACAATGTTGCAGTTGGAAGGTTAAAGAAATATAAATATTGATTTATATTAATTCTATCAGTTTAACTGGATGATTTTCTGTATGCACATACCTCCATATACCCTAGAGTAGCCCTGGTATGTTTTGCCCCTCATCCAATGCCCCTCCAAAACTACAGCGTCATAGTTCCTTTACTCAACCACCTCGGGAATCATTTCAATTCAGTACCTAAGATTATCGTGATCATCTCCGTTGTAGCCGAGTAGACACCGAATAGGCAGAATATTCAAGAGAAAGCTCCGAAGGATAGTAACAACCCGAAGAACAATTGGGGTTTGCTAGATTCCTATTGGTAGACGGGAGCTACCGAGGGGCAGAGGAAGGCCCCAATATCGTGACTCTTCCTGATTTCCCCGGTGTATGAAACCGGAAATGCGTTGCTGGGCAAATGTACAAGCGGCAACAGTCGGGAAATCTAGTTCGGTCTGATGTGTCTGATGTTTGTACGGAGTAGTAGTTAACTAGAGGAGGGGGGTTACTATGAGAGAGAAGGATGACAGTCCCCGTCCGTCTCTTCGGTGAGGGGTGATCTGTCCATTGCGTCAGTCATCCATTCATTAATCCTCCCCCTCCCCCAGATCTCTTTTTTTTTTTTCTTCTTCTCTTTTCTTCTCCATCCCAATTCTCCCCCTTTCATCAATTACTTCACTATTACAGTAAGTTGATCATCCTCTTATCATCTATCACTCTACACAAGCTAATAGCTTCTAGTAAACTGCAATCATGGTTGTCCAAGTCGGTATCAACGGTTTCGGTCGTATTGGCCGCATTGTAAGTCATTCTTTTCCATCGTCAACTTTCTGCTTCAGATACTAACA
This sequence comes from Penicillium thymicola, assembly GCA_030142185.1. Classification (NCBI taxonomy): domain Eukaryota; kingdom Fungi; phylum Ascomycota; class Eurotiomycetes; order Eurotiales; family Aspergillaceae; genus Penicillium; species Penicillium thymicola. The sequence continues at coordinate 62,877 of LACB01000056.1, forward strand.
ACGTCATAGGTCTTCCGCAATGCGTAAGTTGCACACCGAAAGAAGAAGAAGAAGAAGAAGAAGAAGAAGAGAGAGAGAAGCATTCTAACCCATACTTCTAGTATCAACAACCCCGATGTTGAGGTTGTCGCTGTCAACGACCCCTTCATTGAGACCCACTACGCTGTATGTTTTTTCCAAATCAAGAGTGGTTCCTTATAGCCTAGTATTAACCTCCCATCTGTGGCATAGGCCTACATGCTCAAGTATGACTCCACCCACGGTCAGTTCAAGGGTGAGATCAAGCACGTTGAGGACGGTCTCATCGTCAACGGCAAGAAGGTCACCTTCTTCACCGAGCGTGACCCCGCTGCCATCCCCTGGGGCAAGGCCGGTGCCGCCTACATTGTCGAGTCCACCGGTGTCTTCACCACTCAGGAGAAGGCCTCTGCTCACTTGAAGGGTGGTGCCAAGAAGGTCATCATCTCCGCTCCCTCCGCCGATGCCCCCATGTTCGTCATGGGTGTCAACAACAAGTCTTACACCAAGGATGTCAACGTTCTCTCCAACGCCTCTTGCACCACCAACTGCTTGGCTCCTCTCGCCAAGGTCATCAACGACAACTTTGGCATCATTGAGGGTCTCATGACCACCGTCCACTCCTACACCGCTACCCAGAAGACCGTCGATGCTCCTTCCTCCAAGGACTGGCGTGGTGGCCGTACTGCGGCCCAGAACATTATCCCCTCCTCCACCGGTGCCGCCAAGGCTGTCGGCAAGGTTATCCCCGAGCTCAACGGCAAGCTCACCGGTATGGCCATGCGTGTCCCCACCGCCAACGTCTCCGTTGTCGACCTTACCTGCCGCATCGAGAAGGGTGCTTCCTACGAGGAGATCAAGGCCGTCATCAAGGCCGCTTCCGAGAACGGCGAGCTCAAGGGTGAGTTACTTTTTTTTTTTTTTTCAACCATGTTCACTACTCAACATACTGACAAACCATTTTAGGTATCCTTGGCTACACCGAGGACCAGATTGTCTCCACCGATCTTAACGGTGATGAGCGCTCCTCCATCTTCGATGCCGCCGCTGGTATCGCCCTTAACGCCAACTTCATCAAGCTTGTCTCCTGGTACGACAACGAGTGGGGTTACTCCCGCCGTGTTGTTGACCTCATCTCCTACATTGCCGGTGTCGATTCCCAGTAGGAATCAGGACAGCGTCCTGGGGTCAGAAGTGTTCTGTAAGGTGCTGGGTACCTTGTCGCATAACCTACAGATATGGGTGCATAAGGGCTCCGCCTTGTTGACAAAAACAAGATGATAACGTCATTTAATGAAACAAACCATTTCCAATTCATCTTTTCCACCAATTTGCCGTAGGCTATATATCCTCTGGAGTAGAATGACTTGACCTCTTATCTCCATGTACAGCCAATGTATTAAATATCTAAGTTAATTTTCATACTTGCCAAAATTAAGATTTGGCATGCTGCTGATTGAAAGACTTGAGGGTGTATAGTTACTGTAACTATGTCTCCAAAGGAGCTACATATATCCACCTGCATATGTAGGTACACCACATGTCATACATACATGTGGTGCTTTTCATCAGATTCCACAGTCTGTGGCCAATTATTATTCCATAAGTTACTTCAGTCTGGCAATCAAACAGTTCATCCTACCTTGTACTTTGGAAACCTTTCAGATATAAACTATAAGCCCTCTAAACCGCGGAGATCGATAAGTCAAACACATGTTAAATGCTCACCGCCAATTATAATGCATCACGCCAATCCATTCCTAGCGGCGGTCAGGTTGGCGGTGAGTACAAGAATGTCGGGCAATAAGAAAGACTGGCCCAAAAGGGATCCAACATGCACATTGACCCATTCCCATTGTCACTCAGTGGACTTGGCTATTCTGTTTTATTTGAATTTCTACCCGCTACATAAAAGTCTGGATTGTATTTCTCTCTGGAAATTATTCATTTGAGGGTCACTCTTGCTTCGTTACACTGCAGGTGAATTGCAAGAGTCAGTCCAATCTACGGCAGGAGACGATTGTATACCACCGGATGCTTGGACAAATTGTATCACACCCTGAGACATCCTGCAATCCTTGGTGAACATCAATCATTGGCCAATAACTGGAACTTTTGTCCGATTGGTCTATTTCACACATTGTTATCCAAGGTGCATTCGACGGCGTGGACCAGAAGCATCAACCGAATCACCATTAGTCCGATATTCAGATCTAAGATTGCCACACAAGCTTAAAACCTCTTCTGTGGTAGTGCTTGGTAATGAACCAATAAGAGCCAAGTTTGAATTAAATCATAGGGCTTCCCGTGGCTTCCCCTTTCGTGATGGAGGAGGACGGGGATACAGTTATGGGTGATTCCCACACCCTTCCCACCTTGACTGCAAACCCATCTTTCACTAGAGTCCCGCTTCCCACACATCTCAGCAATCACCCCACCCCAAGTCTTGCTCCTTCCCTCTCCCAGTCAATCCCCACGTCACTGTCACCCGGCTCTGAGCAGTCTCAACCTCGCGAGACCATCGCTTCCACTGAAATGGCCCCTCCTCAACGTTTGACTAAGACGAGCGACGGTGATAGTTCTGCTGCCGAACAGTTAAAACGTGATAGCCTAGTTGAGGCTGACTCTGACTGGTCTGACGACGAAGTCATGGCTAAATCGGGCCTCCCATTGGCCTCGCTTGCCACAGGACTTTGTTATGATCATCGCATGCGCTACCACTGTGAGGTTCGTCCACAGAGCGACGTCCACCCAGAGGATCCCAGACGCATCTACTACATTTACAAGGAGCTATGTCGCGCCGGTCTCGTTGACGACCCAGAATCGTCTCGACCTTTGGCGCCCCATACCTTGCAACGGATCCACGCCCGTGATGCAACCGAGGAGGAAGTTACCCTCATCCATAAAGATGCCCACTATGCATTTGTTCGAAGCACGACAGGTGTGTCATTTTCACCACCGGAAAAGTCGACCTTGATAGACTCGCTGACTCAATGAATAGATATGTCCAACGAGGTGCTTATTCAGTTGGAGAAAGATCGCGACTCCATCTATTTTAATAATCTGACCTTTGCTTCGGCCATTTTGTCTACTGGAGGCGCAATCGAGACGTGCTTGGCCGTCGCCCAGCGTCAGGTGAGAAATGCCATAGCCGTCATTCGTCCACCCGGTCACCATGCTGAGGATGATGCCGCGATGGGGTTCTGTCTATTTAATAATGTGTGTGTTGCAGCACGCGTTTGTCAAAATAGACTAGGAGACGCGTGCCGGAAGATTATGATTCTTGACTGGTCAGTACCCCACATCACCATTCGGCCACTACAGCAATGCTGACTTGTACTAGGGATGTTCACCATGGTACGCTTAACCATCAGCACGGAATTTGGAAATAATCCAAGCTCACGTATCATAGGCAACGGCATCCAGAAAGCATTTTACGACGACCCTAATGTTCTTTACATTTCCCTGCATGTCTACCAGGACGGTGGCTTCTACCCTGGAGGCCCTGCCGGAGACTGGGGTCACTGTGGCTCAGGCGCCGGACTCGGAAAGTGAGTGTGTCTTGAAGCATACGAAATGGCTAAGTTCTCATCCTTCTTAGAAATGTCAACATTCCATGGCCCACTCAGGGTATGGGCGATGGTGACTACATGTTCGCCTTCCAGGAAGTGGTGATGCCCATCGCCCAGGAATTCAATCCCGATTTGGTGATTGGTGAGAATACCCCGTCTCTTTATTCGGTACAGATTTATTGACCATAACAGTCGCTGCTGGATTTGATGCTGCCGCTGGTGATGTACTGGGTGGCTGCTTTGTCTCGCCAGCTTGCTATGCCCAAATGACCCACTTGCTCATGACTTTGGCCAATGGAAAGGTCGCTGTTTGCTTGGAGGTACGTAGATTGTCTCTTTAAATTGTTGCTTGCTTGATCTGACCTTGAAACAGGGTGGATACAACTTCAAGTCTATCTCGAAGTCGGCTCTGGCTGTGACCAAGACCCTTATGGGGGAGCCTCCGGACCGTTTGCTTAGCAGCTCTCCGACTGACTCTGCGGTCGCTACGGTCCGCCGGGTGAGGAGCATCCAATCCCGTTATTGGAGTCACCTTTACCCCAAGACATCTACTCACCCGATCTACGCGAATCGTCTTCATGGTAAGAATGATAGATTACTCCCACTCAACAGAGCTGATAAATTATCTAGATATCCTCCGCCTTCACCAGTCGAACCAGCTGTATGAAAGCTGCAAGCTCACTCCGCTGCACATTTACCGCACCGCCATTTCTAAGTCATTTGACAAACAAGTTCTTGCAAGGTAAGTTGCACCACTGGATCTCGATATCCTAAGCTAGGGCTTACCATCTGGCAGCAAAAACTATCACGAAAATGTACCGCTTATTGTCATCTTCCACGACCCGTAAGTGTTCGATAATACGCCGCGAAATGTATAGCTAACACTATGTAGACCTGAGGTTGTGGGACAGCCTCATCCCGTGACCAATAAGTTGGAAGCGCACAATGTTTGGATGGTACGTGATCCGAGATGATTGATTGAGATTGCCTGCTAACAGAACACAAGGCTGATTCGCTCACGGAGTATGTCAAATGGATCGTGGATAAGGGTTATGCGGTGATCGATGTCAATGTTCCCAAGCACGTATCTCGGGAAGGGGTAAGTCTAGCTGCGCACTTCTTTGTACGGGCCATGAACTAATTTGAATTGTTTTAGGCTGTGGGTCGATATGAGGCAGATGACGAGGACCGCCCGTCTGCAACCGAAGAGCTTGCCGGGTACTTGTGGGACAACTACATTGAGTAAGCTATGGCCAGCCAAGAACATCGGTTATTATTGAGCTGACAAGTTATCAAAAGTGCGAACCAGGCAACCGACATCTTCCTGCTCGGTGTTGGCAACGCTTTCCTCGGCGTGGCGAACTTGTTGATTAATAGGGGTGCGTTCAGGCCAACCAGGTATCAGGCTGGGTAACTTTTGCTAATAACTGAGTAGAAAACCTTTACAAGCGTGTCAACGGCGTGGTCTCCTTCGTGTCTGAGAACCCAGTCCGCGCGATCGCATCTCACACACAGACCTGGCTATCAAAGTGGTACCGCGAGGTAAGCCACCCACAAATTATTTGTCAATGATATTCTTTTACTCACACTATTGTTCTTATTTCAGAACTCCATCGTGTTTGTTTCAAACTCACACGGCATTTGGGATATCCAAGACCGACGGCCTTCTAAGCGCTACGGAAAGCTGGTTCATTCCCCGAAATTTGATCTGAACGAGATGCTTGATGAGCACAAGGAGGAAGTGTACAAGTGGATCTCTGAGCGCGCTGACCGGGTGGAGGAGGAATCAGATGAAGAATCTTGATTTCTTTACTGATTCCTGGTTGAGGGGGGAGTTATGCGGTCTATTATCGAAGAATTTCTTTTTTTTTCATACCCTATAGTAATGACATAAAATTATCTTGCCACTTACTATTTTTGGTTATATTTTTGCTTAACCGTGAGGGAATTCCCGAAGCCCCCCCGCAGATAAAAATAGGTCTAGGAACCTATTATAGTAACATGGTCTCTCTTCGATCTTAGGAGGAAGATGTCAAGTATGTCAGATGTAAGTCCCCACCCCTGGAAGAGTGATATCAGCACAGTTTTCGAATTTGGGATTTGAGACATTTGGTGACTTTACTGCTGTGATATGATACATCACCAACCATATAGCTCGGGGTATTAGCGGTCTACATGACAAAGAAGCCAGTAACTAACTATGACTTGATTTGAAGTCGACTCTCTGGATACATAGTTACATCGTATAACTAATTAATTTCTAATTTCCCAGTGTGGCGTTGATCTGCATACCGTCCCTGGGATGTAACGATGTCTCACTTTTTACCCCAGAAACCAGAAACCAGAAACCCCAGTGCGACTTTCATAGTTATGCAAGAAGAACCCTTAGTTATAATCGGAATGATTATGTTAATCCACCATGGTTTGCTTTCGCCTATGAGTGAACACATCCAATGATCGGGTCGAAGCGCTCTGAGACATCGTATTCTTTTTCTACACCCATGGATTCTTTTCATTTCTCGTATCTCTACTAATATCAACCTTAGAAAACTCTTTGACCGTGTAAATGTCAGGATTTTGTAAGATTTTACGAACCATTTTTTTGGTCCTGTGATGGATGGCCTGACCGCTGCCTCAGTGGGCAGGGCTTCAATAGGCTGATTCGGGATGAGATGTCTTGGATTTGGTGAGTGAAATCGTCATACTTTCCATTGCCAACACTGCCTTGGAAATCAAATCTATACTCGGATCAAAGAGGGACTAGATATGGGGTGGAAATTTATTGTTCAATCCACCAATCCACCAGCAGAGAAACTATATAAAAGGCCTCGAATCCTACCCAAGAGAGATATTCTCATCATTTCAAACACACTTCACATTGCTTGATACCAAACCAACTCCATCTGCCTACGAAATGCACTTCTCTACTGCAGTTATTGCCTCTGTTGCCACTCTGGCACCTCTTGCCAGCGCCGTTGGAAACGCTATCGTGACCAACCAGTGCGACTTCCCAGTCTACCTGTGGTCCGTTGGCGGCAGCGTTGGCCCGAAGCAAACCATCCCAGCAGGTGGCAGCTACACCGAAGTACTGCACCACGACAGTGCGTCCGGTGGGATCTCGCTGAAGATCACCACCGTCGACGACGGTTTGTACAATGGCAGCCCTCAGACCAACTTTGCCTACACTCTGGACCCAGGCACAGTTTGGTACGACCTGTCCGATGTCTTCGGTGACCCATTCTCCGGCAAGACGATTGTCGTGCGGCCCACAGATACGACTTGCTCGAACATCTGCTGGCCGCAGGGTGTCAACCCCGGTGGCAGCCAGACTAAGAACTGCAACTCGGACACTAGTATCGACCTGAACCTCTGTGCAGCCCAGTGTTAAGCGACTGGTTCTATGTTTATGTGATAGTTCGATATAATGGTGGGGGCAGTGTTCACTAGCACGGGGAAGAGAAAGACCTTCGATGTAGGACTAGTTGGGACTCTGAGATGTTATGTAGCTAATATGATAATGCGGAATGGTGTTATATTTTTTATATATATTATATTTTTAAAAAAGAGTTCAATTCTGGTAGACATGAGTAGACAGGAGTCTACCTTGTATCATTTAGTGGAGTGCATTTTGGGGTGATAATAATATAATGAACACTCAAGCTACTCCAACTAATCATTCAGCCACGGATCCTGGAGTAATTCCTTCGCTGTCTTCCTATCTTCAGGCCACCACTGAAGCACCCCTCTCATGAAAGCTATAAACATCTCCTTATTTCTTCCCTCGAGGAACTTTTCCGACAGCTCCAAACTGACTCCTGTCGGAATCTCTGTCTTGCTTCCATCGCCCCGTAAGATTGCCTTCATAAGCCTTTGCAAAGTGAATTGAGCGAGAAAAGGGTACTTACCATCATTGGTGAAGAATTCATGGCTTCGTTTTCCACGCTGGAGCATATCTAAAGGAGGTGGCCCTAGAATACCCATGACTTCTGCAAGATGCGCCCAGGTCGAATACCCTTTGCCATCAGGGCATTTCCATAGAAAAGGTGTTTCCCCTCAAACAAATCCCACACCTATTATTCCTGAGTGGTTAGTATATGACATTGAGAGTGAAGAGTGAACAGGCAAAGCATACCATAACCCCAACATTCCATATGTCAGCCGAGTAGCTCCAATCAGTCTTCAGCATCACTTCCGGCGATCTATAAACATTTGGCTGTGCATCATGATTCCTCCTCTCATCTCCTCGTACGGCAGAGCCAAAATCACTTAAAACTGCTCGGACAAACACCTTCGGCAAGTCGAAACGTCGTGAAGCATATATCGGAATACCATGGACTATTTTTCGGGGTGAAGGGCTCTTCAGCTCAGCTTGGGTAAAACTTTCAAGGATGGACATGTCTTCTATTTCTTGGAGAATATTATCGCTTTTAATGTCTATAAGAATTCATATCAGGGCAACGCATTTTAACAAAGCCTTATGGATACGTCTTACCGGTGTGGACAAGCTTGCATTCAGTGTGCAGATAGTCAAGTGCAAGAAAGATCTGCATAAGACCAGATTTGAGGAGATCTTCGGTAAATCGATGGTTGGGATTGCGATACAGGAGGTCCCTGAAGCTCTCCCACATCGGATTCTGAACAAGACATGGATGGTCGCCCCCAGAAGAGGGGATTGTGAAGATATCCAGCGCTTTCCTTATATGAGCATGGCCAGGGTGTCATGAACGCCCTAGGTTTAGTTGCTTATAGATCTGAAACTCTTCCTGGTTACCTTGATCACGAGTGTAGATCTTGAGTGTCACATATTGATGATCTCTGATTGTTTCAGTGAGTCAGTGTTTAGTTAAAACAAGTAGATCTGCCTGGACCCCTACTTAAGATCACGAGCGAGCCATACAGTAGAAGTAGTCCCAAAACCAAGTTTACCAATAATCTGGTATTTGGAAATAATCACGTCGCCAATATTAGCAGGGTAATATTGTCCTCGTTTGAACTGCTCAAACCGTTCCTCGTCAAGCACCTCCGAGGGACGGACGGTTTCGAAGCCGCTGGTGGAAAACACATGGCAGGGGAGGGAGGCCTTCGAAACGCCTTTGTGGCCCATTTCATGATTGTAGCCATATTGGGCGTGTAGTAGGTTGATAATTGTATTTAAATTGATCTTAACTTAGAACTAATAGAAAGCTGACTGTATACTGATCTGTCCAGTCCACCTGGGCAGCGGGACATCGATGACTAACTGTATTATATACGAGTACCAGTTGTCACATGATTTGATGGTAAATTACCCTGTCTCTCGACCATCTATTCAACCTTGGACTTTGACAGATATCTACTCTGAGAGCCTGAATCCGAGTGCCCTCATTGAAGCGGCGGCAGTCCAAATAAGAAACCCCCAACCCGCCAGGGAAAATCCGGTACATATAGGTACAACATACACATATATATAAACACGTCTCATTTTTGCCCTCCCTGGAATTCCGAAGTGCATTGACCTTATCAGTCACGTCATTGGCCTCTCTCCCCTTAGCAACTGAATGTCTCCAGGGTCCTCTACAGCACACCTGTGTCACAAAGGTCTCATTCGCAGCTCAACCCGCCCTTATCCCGATTTGTTGTCACGCATTACTGTGACCAGTTCTCGTTCAGTACGGCCCGTACTTTTGCCGATTCTTTCTTCCGTGCATTGGACCCGCCGTTCATCCTCCCATTCAACTTCTAACTTCACCGCCACACCCCCGATCATGGCTCAAATCGAGCGTATTACAGAGAATTTGGAAAGGCCGGAGCTTGATGACCGTTCTTATCGGGTGATTCGTTTGCCAAACAAGCTTGAGGCCCTCCTAGTCCATGACCCGGACACCGATAAGGCCAGTGCGGCCGTGAATGTCAATGTGGGCAATTTCTCCGATGAAGATGATATGCCAGGAATGGCTCATGCAGTAGAACATCTGTTGTTCATGGGCACAAAAAAGGTAAATGAACAACCTACCATCATTATCCTGGCGGAGGTCAATGTTAACCGGGTCTGTGGTGTTTAGTACCCGAAGGAAAATGCATACAACCAGTACCTGGCGTCCCACTCCGGTTCGTCAAATGCATACACAGCCGCCACCGAAACGAACTACTTCTTCGAAGTGTCCGCCACAGGTGACTCCAGTGCCCCGAAATCCAGTGGAGACAGCACCCCTGCTGAGACAAATGATAACAATGGTGTCATGGCGAATGGGAATGGCTCAGATGGAAAGTCGCCTCTCTATGGTGCATTGGATCGGTTTGCCCAGTTCTTTGTCGCTCCGCTTTTCCTAGAGTCAACCCTGGAACGGGAGCTGCAGGCGGTGGATTCGGAAAATAAAAAGAACCTTCAAAGTGACCTGTGGCGTTTGATGCAACTGAACAAGTCACTCTCGAACCCTAAACACCCTTACAGCCACTTCTCGACCGGTAATCTGCAGACTTTGAAAGAAGATCCACAGAAACGTGGTCTAGAAGTCCGCAGTGAATTCATCCGGTTTTACGAGAAGCACTACTCAGCCAACCGGGCGAAGTTGGTTGTGCTAGGACGGGAGTCTCTGGACACGTTGGAGCAGTGGGTATCTGAGCTCTTTTCTGATATCGAGAACAAGAACCTTGCTCAAAACCGCTGGGACGATGTTCAGCCCTTCACCGAGAAGGACATGTGCACCCAGGTGTTCGTGAAGCCGGTCATGGATACTCGATCCATGGATATGTACTTCCCCTTCATTGATGAGGAGGATTTGCATGACACTCAGCCTAGTCGGTACATCAGCCATCTCATTGGTCACGAGGGTCCGGGCAGTGTTCTTTCTTACCTCAAGGCCAAGGGGTGGGCCAATGGCCTGTCTGCAGGTGCCATGCCTGTCTGCGCTGGGTCGGCATTTTTCACCATCTCGGTTCGCCTGACCCCCGAGGGTCTGAAGCAGTACCAGGAAGTCGCAAACGTTGTCTTCGAATATATCGCGATGATCAAGCAACGCGAGCCGGAGCAATGGATCTTCGACGAGATGAAGAATCTTGCCGAGGTCGATTTCCGGTTCAAGCAGAAGACCCCGGCTAGTCGGTTCACCAGCCGTTTGAGCAGTGTTATGCAGAAGTCACTGCCTAGTGAATGGCTGCTGAGCGGGTCTTTGTTGCGACGTTTTGACTCTGACCTGATCAAGAAGGCGCTGAGCTATCTGCGAGCCGACAACTTCCGCCTGGTCGTTGTGTCCCAGGAGTTCCCGGGTACATGGGACCAGAAGGAGAAGTGGTATGGTACCGAGTACAAGGTCGAGAAGATCCCACAGGGCATCTTGGGCGGTCTTCAGAAGGCTCTCGAGTCGACTGAGGCTACTCGCACTTCCAACGTGCACATGCCTCACAAGAACGAGTTTGTGCCTACCAGACTCTCGGTGGAAAAGAAGGAGGTTGCGGAGCCAGCCAACACCCCTAAACTGATTCGTCACGACGACCGGGTGCGCCTGTGGTTCAAGAAGGATGACCGTTTCTGGGTGCCCAAGGCCACTGTCGAGGTAACCCTCCGTAATCCTTTGGTGTGGGCTACACCCGCCAATCTCATCAAAACAAAGCTGTACAGCGAGTTGGTGCGAGATTCGCTAGATGAATACTCCTACGACGCGGAGCTTGCTGGTTTGGACTACCATCTCTCGGCGAACATTTTGGGCTTGGATATTTCCGTTAGTGGTTACAACGACAAGATGTCCGTTCTTTTGGATAAAGTACTCAACACCATGCGTGGGCTAGTTATCAACCAGGATCGCTTCCACATTATCAAAGAACGCCTGACGCGGGCATTCCGCAACGCCGAGTACCAGCAGCCTTACTACCAGGTTGGAGATTATACTCGCTATCTCCTTGCCGAGCGCAGCTGGGTCAACGAGCAGTATCTTGAGGAGCTGGAGCATGTTGAGTGCGATGATGTGGTCAACTTCTTCCCCCAATTGCTCGAGCAGACCCACATCGAAGTCCTGGCCCATGGAAACCTGTACAAGGAGGATGCCCTGCGTATGACGGATGCTATTGAGAAGATCTTGGGAGGCCGCCCTCTGCCTCCGTCGCAGTGGTACTTGCGCCGCAACATGACCCTGCCGCCCGGTGCCAACTATGTGTACCCTCGATCTCTTAAAGACCCGGCCAACGTCAACCACTGCATTGAGTATTACCTCTATATTGGACTATTCTCCGATGACGTTCTGCGGTCGAAGCTTCAGTTATTCGCACAGCTGACTGACGAACCTGCATTCGACCAGCTGCGCAGCAAGGAACAGCTCGGATATGTGGTGTGGAGTGGCGCACGCTACAACGCCACCACCCTGGGCTACCGGGTCATTATCCAAAGTGAGCGCACGGCACAGTACCTTGAATCGCGCATTGAGACTTTCCTCCGCGAGTTCGGCCCCATCCTCGAGAAGATGCCCGAGGAAGAATTCGAGGGTCACAAGCGCAGTGTCGTGAACAAGCGTCTGGAGAAACTTAAGAACCTAAGCTCTGAGACTGGCCGGTACTGGTCGCATGTCGGGTCTGAGTACTTTGATTTCCTGCAGCACGAGACCGACGCGGCCAATGTGGGCACCTTGACAAAGGCGGATCTTGTTGCATTCTACCAGCAATACATCGACCCCTCTTCGGCAACACGCGCCAAGCTCGCCATTCACATGAACGCCCAGTCCGGCGCGCAGGTTGAAGCACCCAAGCCGGCTGAACAGAGAACACGCCTTGTTGAAGTAGTTACCAAGCACCTCGAAGCGGCTGACTTCACCGTGGATTCTGCCCGCCTCACAACGGCCTTCGATGAGGTTGACGCGACAACGGCATACAAGTCCCAGGTTATCTTTGCTGTGAAGAACTTCCTGGGGACTGAGACCGGCCTGTCACAGCAGAAGATCGAGCCTGTCCTTGAGACATTGGGGGAGAAGCTCAGTTCTCAGTTGAAGGAGCTGGGTCTTGACTCTAGCAGTGACACTCAGGGTGCGGCTAATGGCAATGGCGAGGCTCAAAAAGCTGTCGCTATCACCGACGTCCCGACCTTTAAGGCACGTTTGCCTGTTAGCACTGGCCCTGTTCCCGTCACGGATTTGAGCGAATATGAGGATTTTGATGCCAAGCTATAAATGGCATACTATACATGTGGAGGCTGGTCTGGTGTTAGGCTGGATGGTTGCATGAATCCGAGAGTTGAGGTGTTTGTCAATTGGAAGATATAGTGAAGTTCCAGAGATGGACAATAATCAAACAAATTACGCCCTGTTCGACGACTGTTTGGTATTACCTCTACAGAGCTGCATTCTCTATCCATGCCGTACTCTCCATCAAGGCCATATTAGAATTAGGGATTCTAGTTTCTATACAAACATGCTGAGTCTCTCGGGTGTTAGCCCTGTAACGTAAAACTAAACGTTATAGTAGAAGACTGTAACTATACGGAGTACAAAAGTGTTCTGATCCTTATACTTCAGGCGAACATTGGAAGGCGGTCAGCACAGATGAGCGATAAGCGATATAGGAGCTTGGAGCTGCCGTGGACTGATTTGACCATAATAACAACCAACACCCTATCAACATGGCTACTACCACACAGGATATCCCTGTCAGTGGACTTCCGTAAGTAATTTGGATCAATACTCCATTTGAATATTCGATTTTCGAATAGAGCAACCTGACCTGATAACTTCTAGGCCCATTGTCCCGAACGACTTCACCGCACAGCAACCGGAGACTATCCGCCTGTACCCCCTGTCGAACTACACCTTTGGCACCAAGGAGACACAACCAGAAGAGGACCCCTCAGTTCTGGCACGGCTAAAGCGACTCGAAGAACACTATGGTCTCCATGGAATGCGACGCACTTGCGAGGGAATCCTGGTGTGCCACGAGCACAACCATCCCCATGTGTTGATGTTGCAGATTGCCAATGCATTCTTTAAGCTGTATGTTCTCTGTGGTTCATTTGTGCAGATTTAAATCCACGGCTAATGCGTCTTCAGGCCAGGCGATTATCTGCACCACGAGGACGATGAAATCGAAGGCTTCAAGAAACGACTCAATGAGCGCCTCGCACCTGTGGGATCTCAGTTCTCCGGCGAAGGTGTTAACGATGACTGGGAAATTAGCGACACACTTGCGCAATGGTGGCGACCCAACTTTGAGACTTTTATGTACCCATTCCTTCCTGGGCATGTCACGCGCCCCAAGGAGTGCAAGAAATTGTACTTCATTCGCCTCCCGAAGAAGAGTGAGTTCTACCCCAACCCTGATGTCTTTTTCCAATCAGCATTGCTTACATATTACCCAATTTTTATAGAGGTTCTCTCGGTCCCGAAGAACATGAAACTTCTCGCTGTGCCGCTGTTCGAGCTGTATGATAACACTGCTCGCTATGGCCCTCAACTTTCTGCTATCCCGCATCTCCTCTCGCGATACAACTTCGAGATGGTCGATGAGAACGACAACATTGTTGCTGTGACTCCTGGCACCCCGCTGCCTCCTGGCTACACTATCCCTACCAGGGTTCTTGCTAATGGTGGTTCAGATGACGGACAAGACACCGGTATGACTGGTGTTGAGGAGGGAATGAAGATCGAATCTCACCAGTAGTGGGGAGTGATTCCAAGAACAACGAAACGCTGACCAGGCCTACTTGGAGCTTGAGCACCGAGTGTCCCGGTGTCAAGGTTCCTTACTGGCAGCGATGATGAACAAGATACGGTTTCTAACTAGCATCCAGGACGGGATTCGCCAATAATAGGATTCTTTTCGAGACCTCGAGGCAGAGAAAGAAAAAAAAAAAAAAGCCACCAAAAAACCCCCATTGAAAATGGAATGGATCCAGCCAGTCAAATCAATTTTACGCTTCTAATGATCACATAACTATGTTTAATAATGCCGTATGTTGTACGGAATAAGTCGGGGGGACGGCGAGAAGACCACGATTGTGCGTGGTCTTTTGAGGGGAAATCGTGGTCTTTTCACCTACCACATCACGGTGCTTCGCGCAGACTGCTTGAGAAGTTGACAAGTGAAGCATTCACAAGCTCCTCATTCTTGCCATAGGCCCTCTCCTTTTTCGTAGGCCCTGGATTTAATAACTGGAACAGCCGTTGCTGTTGCTCGTAAGGGAGCCAAAAAAATCCCAAGATTAGCGGTGTTCTTTGGCGGGATCGCTTTGTCAATTGCGTCTAGATAGTTGTCGAATTCTTGGATGCCTTTCAGGTAACCATCAGCTTTGCGAGACTGGGCATCTAGTCCCAACTTCGTTTGAACATGCACTTGTCAGTAGGCACCGAATGAATCAGTTCTTTTCGATCGGCCCGTAACCCGGGTGCGGCTTTCTCTCGAACATAGTTAGTTACATAAATACGTAACTAGTTAGTTATAGCACGCTTCGTATTAGCTGGTGCATAGAAGACCATAGCATACTTGTATATAGGCACATCATTCAGTTGCATAAAGATTCTTGAGCTCAAAACGTGCTGATAGTTATCTGTCCTCCTCCTTTATGGAACAAAATGCTTGGGATTGGCCTCAAAGATTGCTCGCGAGGCCTCCGCTTCTATAATGGTCGATTGCTTAAGAGCATACCCGCCGTAGAGCCTTGCGAAGTATAGTCCTTCCTTAGGCCCCTACTCCTGGTATTTGGTACAATACAGCACTAGAACGAGGTTTTTGCCTAGGTATAGGAACACTAGGCGATAGCTCGAGCTAGATACGTCGATTATACGGTGTTCTGAATATTGCTTGGAGAATGATGGGCACCCTAATAGAGCCGGCTTTTCATTTTAAGCGTTATAAGGATCGCCTACGATTGATTACCTTGCGGCTAATCTTCCCGCAGTCGCGAATATTGTAATCGTACGCTTAGACTTTAGAACATTAACGCTCGCTTACGTACGGATGTAGCGTAAGTGAGGACGTCGAATTAAGAGGGCGCTTTACTTCCATAATATTGCGTAATAGGATTAACGTTGTCTTTGTATTGCCAGGGGAGCCTTTCTTATCTAGCAGCCAAATATCATTTTTGAGGAAAAGGATTTTCTTTATTCGATGCGAAGAGCGAGGAGATAGCGACTACTCATCAACTAGAACAGGCTCGATTTCTGGACCATCTCGGGGTTTGCAATTGTTGTAGCGAACGAAAAGCTTTATCTTTTCATCGCTGCCTATAAAATTGTAGACCGGCGAGGATCTGACAAGCAAGGTACCGGAGTTATCGAATTTAGCCTGTAGGAGACGGCCGTGCCTTGGCCCAAAGAGCGAGATGACGAGTACTGGGAAGAGTGAGGTATCCTCGAATTCTGGCTGTTCGAGACGGCAGTAGAGGACGTTTGCAATAGGCGCTAACTCGCCATGGAGTAGTTCATTTTCTCTGGCCTTTGCACCAGTGAGAGTCAAAAGTTTGATATGAGGGCGAGTGGTCTTCGGATCCTCGAAATCGTCAAGCCATTGGCAAGTCGAATGGGCGTTCCATCTCGGAAGATCCTGAGGCTTTGAATGTCCAAATTTAACACCGCATAACATTCCTGTTGGAGTCTCGTAGAAAGAGTTCTCGGCCCGAGTAGCCTATGTTAGCGACTTATTAATTAAGCATAGAACGAGAATGACTTGATATAATCCCAATGCGAAAGGTCCTGTATTGAGGATTTCGATCTCCCACTCTTCCTCTCGGACTTTGACTCGAAGACCTCAAGATAGAATAGAATTTGACCAGCTCTCTCCCACATCTGGCAATGCTCTGGAACCTCGTCTGTGAGGTCATGAAAAGTGCCCTTGAATTCGGTGATGTAGTGATGCTCGTCCTTAGAGAGAGTTTTTTTTGTCGATTTTGTATGTTTTAAGCTCTTCCTGGGTGAGTGGCGGGAAGAGACAAGCTTCCGAATCGGTGAATTTGTGATCCTCCGGATCGATGGATTGGACGGACACTCGGAATTGAGCGAGCTCAGTGTGCATGTAGGCAGGCTTGGACCGAGACTGGAGCTCTTGGATGATGGATCGCGCTGCTTGCTTGTACTTGTCTCTTAGGTGAGCACGTTTCTGCGAGTCAACCAGGGAAGAAGCCATGGACTTGAGAGCTGGAGGCGAAGATGTGTGGATTAAGACTGATGAAAGAGGCAGGTACAACTACCCTGTTATTAGTCACGTGATCCTTGCTGCTCTAGTAGGAATATCTTATAAGTTGACCAATAAAGCAAAAAAAAAAAAAAAAAAAAAAAAAAAAAACTGCTGCTAATTTAACACCCCAGGGACGATACCATCAATATTTGAATGAAGCCCGGTGGTCCGGACAAATAGCAAAAACGCCTCACTCGCGATGCGCACACGAGGAACGAAGGGAAAGGATAAGCAGAAGGGCGAAAAGCAGCGTCACCCGATTATACGGAGTAGTTCGATATTGCTTATGTTGTATATTGCCCCCTGAAAGATTCATATAGATAGGTTGACGGAGTGAAAGTGAGTGGCTGGGGTTTCTTCGGACAATCAACAATCAGCCCTGGAGCGATCAACATAGAGATGAGATAAGATCGTCGAATAACACTTGAGAATCCTGCAATGTGCCAAAGTCGAAGCCAATCAACAACATCAACAGCATAAACAACCGTTACAATCTACTCCGTACCTTTTCCTCGACATGCAAAGAGCCCAAAATATTTCTCTTCACGGAAACTTAGATCGCATAGAGGAATGATCACCGTTGAATCAACTCTGTAAGGTATAAATTAAGCGCTCCTTCTTACGGCACTAACCTCCTAGAATACTCCGCTGTCTTACTATGCAGATTAACTATCATCCACTCAACATATTACCAGGGGTTGCATTCCCGGTGAGGAACGACGAACTAAACTATTACATGAATTCCATGTCGATCCCACCGGTATTCCACCGGTCATGCGTGTGGCATATGCGCCACGAAACCGGAGATATAGCTGAGTCCGGAAAGGATTTAATCTAGGAGAGAGAATGGGCGCTATACCCCGCTCCTTGAAGATGTCGCTATCTGTGAAGGATGTGAAGGATGTGAAGGATTTGATCTACAACATATACGGATTTGTATGGATTCGCCGAACGTACATAAGGAAGCCGTGTCTGCATAGCCCCAGATGTGTGTGCACACTCGTTGAGAAAGCCCTTCTCCAAAGATCTCCACAATGTTCTGTCTCGGCCGGCTTTGGAGTATCGCTGCTCTTGCGACAGTGGCAGTTGCTGCTCCTTCTCGTTCTGTCCCTCGAGGTATAGATACGCGCGCGCGCTTTTTTTTCTCTTTCTTCATGTCGGTAGCAGACTAACGCAACGAACAGATGTGTCAAGTAGTGTGCTTGATCAATTGACCCTATTTTCTCAATGGGCCGCAGCGTCATACTGCACGAACAATGACAACTCAACCGGCGATGCGGTATCTTGCGAGGCCGGCAACTGTCCATTGGTGGAGTCCGCTGACACAACCACTCTATACGAGTTTGATGAGTACGAGACCAACTTCAAAGTCAAGTTCACAGACCGTTGGCTAACACAGTAACACCTATCAGGTCATCCAGCTATGGCGATGTCGCCGGCTTCCTGGCAGTCGACAAAACAAACAAGCTACTTGTCGTCTCATTCCGAGGTAGCCGCACACTAGATACTTGGATCGCAAACCTCAACTTTGGCTTCACCGATGCCAGTAGTATCTGCAGTGATTGCGAAGCCCACAGCGGGTTCTTGGAATCCTGGGAGGTCATCGCGGATGATCTGACATCCAAGATCGAGGCCGCACAGACAATATACCCGGGCTACACTCTTGTCATGACAGGCCACAGCTTTGGCGGAGCTCTTGCCACGTTGGGAGGCACTGTACTTCGAAATGCGAAATATGAACCGAACGTGGTAAGTACCCTTGTTTTTCGCAATCCTTGATATAATAGCGGATACATACTCACAAATCATAGTACACCTATGGCCAGCCCCGGGTGGGCAATGAGGCTCTGGCCGAATATATCACAAACCAGGGCAGTCTCTGGCGAGTGACGCATGAATCTGATTTGGTACCTAAGGTGCCACCTTCACATATTGGGTTTAGCCACGCCAGTCCCGAGTACTGGATTACTGTTGGTAGCGATGTGACAGTGACCTCGTCTGATATTGATGTCATTGAAGGTGTAGGCTCAAAGGCTGGAAATGCGGGGACATTGGATCCCAGTATTAGTGAACATAAATGGTATTTGGGATATATTAGTGAATGTCAATAGGTAGTATGTCTGGACATCTACCAGAAGTATATATTTTGGTCATACTAATCCGATTTTATATATCTTATATTATTATATTAACATATCTCTGGATCACTTTATAAATAAGCTTTATTTTTATAGCTTTTATAGCTGTTATAGCTGTTATAATTGTTATAATGGTGAGATGAAGCTACGAAGCTATTAAGCTATTAGGTGTACTCCCGTACGGAGACAAGAGCTTGGCTGCGAACTTCAACTTGCGACACGTCAACCTTCAGATGTCTCTGACAAGTGCAGGGATTTATTACGGTTACCTACACAGATACTACATGAATTAGTATCTGATTACTATTCTAAGTATATTCTACTTATCCCTGGATTTCTCGAGCTTTCCCCCCCCCGGGGCCTTGATTTCCCGTTGATCGTCAACTTCTCCCCCCCTCAATGACTTGACCATATGGGCAGAGTGCCCTCCCATCAACATGTTGTTTGCTCCTAGTGGGCCTCAAGGCCCCCGACGTCGCAGTCGAATGAAGGCTATCTTCCTTACCATTTTCATCGTCATCGCCTTGTACCTTTTATTCTTTTCCACAACGGAGTCTCCCGTGAAGACCGAAACAAGCAGCTATGCGGAGAAACATGGATCAACAAAACAACCAGACGAGCTGGCTCGTCCTGTATCGAGACGCAAGAATATGGTCGTGGCTAGTATGAAGAGTGATGACACGTCATGGCTGTCAGAATATTTTCCCGACTGGACGAAAAGTATCTACGTGGTGGATGACAAGAATGCGCCGTTGACGGTGACACGAAACAAAGGTCGGGAGTCGATGGTGTATTTGACGTGAGTCTAGATCTAACATGCAAAGTGTGTTACCTCTCGTACCTCATACTGACTCGAGCTGTTGAACCCAGATACATAATCGACAATTACGATAATTTACCAGACACAATGCTCTTCATCCACTCGAAACGCTACCAATGGCACAACGACGACCCATACTACGACGGCATTCCACCGCTCCGAAACGTCCAGATCCCATACATACAAGAGCAAGGATACGTCAACCTACGATGTGTTTGGACCCTCGGATGTCCGATCGAAATCCGTCCTCACACCGACACACATCGCAGCAACGTACACGCCGGTGAATACTTCAAGAATGGCTTCATAGAGTTATTTCCTGGGATCCCAGTTCCGGAGGAGGTAGGTGTGTCATGCTGCGCGCAATTTGGTGTGTCCCGCGCTAAGGTGCTGGAACGGCCGCGCAGTGACTACGAGCGCTTCCGCACCTGGCTAGTGGACACGCCGCTAGAGGATGACTTGAGTGGACGAATTATGGAATATTCATGGCATAGTATGTGTTTTTCTTGCAACCCTCTTGAGTCCTGATCGAAAGTTGACATTCTTTTTCTCCAGTGATATTTGGAAAGGACCCTGTGCATTGCCCCAATGCGAAAGAATGTTACTGCAAATTGTTCGGGCTGTGCGAGTTGAGCTGCCCATGGGAAGGTGGCTGTGATAACCGCTATGCCCTGCCGCCATTCTCCTCGCTGCCCAAGGGATGGCCGGAGATTGGATGGAAGGGCCAAGCACAAGACACCTCACATGGATTGCCGGAAACTTGAATTGATGGATCATCAGCCGACTTCCCTTTTTACTGCCTTGTGTTAAGTGTCTTTGTCTGCGCATATGCGCTCTCAAATTGGAGTGCTATATGATGCATATATAAGTGCGCGAGGATACCCGTCAGTCGCAACTAGGATTGCCAAAATTTTCCTAAAAACGATATAATTGAATATATAGCAAATTAGTTATCGAAAGCAGCTTGATTGAAATTTGGAGAGTCTATATAACTTCGTACTTGCATACATTGAACAGTATGTAGGCGACGTACATAAAAAGATGTGCTTAATGCGGAGCCGAGGCTAATTCTACTCCCCGCATTCGTAACTTCAACTTCTTACTTGACATCTCTACTCTCTCTTCTCCCTCTTCTCTCTTTAAAGCAAAAAAAAAATGTTGATCATCGGGCTCACCGGCTCAATAGCAACGGGCAAGTCAACTGTCTCATCCATCCTCTCCACACCACCCTATTCCCTCCCAATAATCGATGCCGATCTTCTCGCCCGCAAAGTAGTCGAACCCGGCACCGCAGGCTACAAAGCAATCGTCAACTACTTCGGCCCTAGCACACCAGACTTATTATTGGACGATGCGCCCGTAAATCCAAATGGGAAACCATTGAATCGACCAGCACTGGGGCGGCGCGTTTTCGGTAGCACGGAAGAGCGCAAACGCGACCGACAAGTCCTCAACGGTATCGTCCACCCCGCCGTCCGGTGGGAAGTCTACAAAGCCCTAATTTACCACTACCTACGGGGCCAATGGGCAGTCGTCCTGGATGTACCACTCCTGTTCGAGAGCGGGATGGATCTTATCTGCGGAACAGTGATTGTGGTCGGTGTTCACGATCCTGAGATCCAAACCGCGCGGTTGCGCGCCCGTGATGCGCATCTTACAGCCGAGGATGCGGAGAACCGGGTCCGCAGCCAGGGGGATGTGCGGACGAAAGCGACACAGGCGGAGTTCCGGGGGACGACGACGGGGCGCGGGGTGGTGGTTTGGAATGATGCTGATAAGGCGGAGCTGGAGGTTGCCGTGAAGGGAGCTATGACTAGTATTGCGGCGTCAAGTCCGAGATGGTGGGCGTGGACGTTGCTGGTTGTGCCGCCGGTTGGGTTTGGGGTTGCTGCTTGGAATTTGATTGTGAATTTTGCGACGCAGAAGGGGTGGGAGAAGAAGAAGCAGGAGGAGAAGGCGAAGCTTTGAGAGGGGGTTTCTTGCTTCTTTTCGAGTAGAAATAGTCGCTACTTAGGTGTCTCTATGTAGTGTCTTTGCTGCGTCTTTACATTTTTATTAGGGCAGTGTCAGTTTAGATCCAGTGCGGGGTCCTTAGCAGAGCCTAGGGCCTAGTATATACAAATGTACAATCGACTATTATTGTAAGAACATCTTCAAATTTTTACGTCCGACTCAAGGACAGATAATGCCATCAAAGACATGTTCCATGAATCTTTGTTCATTGGACAGTGAGGTTATGACAGACCAGTAGAGGCAGCTATTAGAGCTCTACTTACACACTCGACGTATATGCGAGGGAAAAGTTGTCGTCCAAACATCCAACTCCACCGAACTGAAGGCCAATGACCGCAATAAGGAAGATATGTTAGAGATTCGGAGGAAGAACCTCCTAATGGCATGGTTAGGCATTTATTACCAGGTGACAGTGAAAAGGAATTGATTAATGGAACCCCAAGACGCCATACATGCTATGCTAAAACGTCAATCAAAAGATCTGAGCTGGATATGTGGAAGCTCATCCGTTTAGTAGCTCTTGCGCTTCTTCTTCTTCTTGTCAGAGGATGGGGCTCCCAACAAAGACCCCCGGCCAGAACCAGATATACTAGTAAGTTCAGACAGTTTCGTCTGTCGTGTGTTTGTTCTGGTTTTGGCTTCTTCCCTGAGTCTGGCCCTTTCCATCATTTTGCTGACTTCTTGTGGGTTCGACGGGTTGATTATGTCTTCATCTTCATCGTAGTCGTCGTCATTATCATCATTGCCCTCCTTTCGTGGTGTAGTTTGTGGCTAAGAATAATGAGTATAAAATATCAAAGTGTGAGAGATGAAAAGAAACTGACCTTGCGCTCTTTGCGCTTGAAATTGCCATACGCACGTCGACCACCGGAGTAGCTATCGTCATCTGCATCCAGGGAGTCTGCAGCCAATACCATAGGCTGCTGAGTGGATTGGGGTGTAGCAGGAACGTCCAAAACCCAGTGTGTCTCACCGGCCTCTGCAGCTGCTCGTGCGACAGCTTGCTGTCGCTTTTCCTCTTCAGCGGCAAGTGCAACGGTGATCGCATCCATATCCGAGGTGCGAGGGCTCTCAGCCTCCGTAGAGAGACGGGGGCGCTTCGAATTGTGCGGACTGGCATCTGAAGATGGGCTTTGAGTTTCTTTCGCAGCTGCAGCGCGTCGCATAAACTGGGATATAGTGTTAGTTTGCATGGTTCTTAATTAGGAAAATGTCATTCATACCTTCATGGTCAATAGATTTGACGACATGGTCTTCTCAGGCTTTCCAGCCGGGGAAGAGGAGCCAGCCATGATGGGTTAAAATCAAAATCCCAATGGATACGAAACCCAAAATTCAAAACAAGAGACAAGAAATATGTCAAACTGTCAAACCAGTTTGGATTGAGGCGCAAAATAAAATGACGCGGCAGAAAATCCAAAGTGTAGGGTGGAGCTATCTCGAACCAGCAAGCGGTGGGCACCCACCAAACCACACCTCGCGGATTATTCAGTGCCGACTTGCACCTAGTCCCTTGCTAAACGCTCTTTTTGTCCTCTGTTATAACCAACCACCCCGGGGAAATTCTGCCCAATATGATGTCCTGTGGCCGCAGACTTGTGACCTTTGCGTCGGTCCGCCCGCGCTTCGTTGTCCGCGCATACTCCTCGACCGTGCCCCGTCTGAACGAGAACCCTATCCAAGCCAATGACCCGACCCCGCGGAAGCCCGCCCCGAACGTCTCCGCAACCAATGCCGTGCCCACCGAGGAGTTTGGACGTCAGCGTAACGACGCTACTCTCCAGGAGGCCCCCGAGGTTGGCGAGCGCATCCGGAGCATGCAAGCCCCCAACCGCGCTACCACCTGGGCCGCCAGCCAGCAGCCGCGCGAGAAGGCTATGGTCGGACCTCGCTTTGAGCAGACAATTATGGAGACCCAGGTGCGAATCCATTGAAAATAGCAGTGGTTATGCAATTGCTGTTTGGCAATGTATATATCAAGGATTGAGAACTAACTTGCTACGCTTTAGCCGCAACCATATGCCGCTATCGATCTCATTCACAGACAGCCCGTCCGCTGGACAAAGTCCAAGGTTGTCAGCTGTGATGGTGGCGGTGGTCCTCTCGGCCACCCCAAGGTCTTCATCAACACCGACAAGCCCGAGATCGCTACCTGCGGATACTGCGGTGTTCCCTTCGTATGTGCACTTATATCTACCGTCTTTCCACCGGTTGCCATTGGATCATTGCTAACATCTCTCTAGGCCCATGAACAGCACCACGCTTACTTGAAGTCCCTGCCCGCCACAAGCTACCCCCTCGAGCCCACCGGTGACGCCGTCGAGGTCAACGAGTCTCAGCGTGTGACAGAGGGTGGCTTGGAGCAGCGATAGACGGCTAGCATGATATTTCCTTTTATCGGCGTTGCACAATTTGCGTTTTTCAGTTTGTTTTGGGCCTGAGGCCGTGTACAGAATATCGATGAATGGATGCACTGCCCTTCGATCGTGTGTGATGATGGTATTGTCCTCAAAAATGTGTTGTACTACTTCGACTACCATATGATGATCTCATATAATCTGGGTCATTTGTCGACTCTCTCGCCAACCTAAATCCCTGTTTTCGTTTTATCTTGCATCACTCGTAACCGGGGCTTCCTAGATAAATCACAATTGCCCGCGCTCAACTCCATCCAGTCAAGCCTTCTGGCCCTGGATCGTCGCGACAACCTTGCGACTGTGCCGACTGGTCCGGAATTCCAGGTACCAAATGCCCTGCCATGTTCCTGTTGCCAATCGACCGTTCGTGATAGGAATATTGACCGAAGCGCCAATGAGCGCAGATTTGATGTGAGCCTGTGATGCATCAGTGGCTGGTATCGAAAAGAGTAAAAAGAATCGTGGAAGCTAGTCAGAACTGGACTTTCGAAGCAAAAGCATAGCAATCTAACCAGAAATCTCTGATTCTCTGCTATTTCCAAAGACATACCGGCATATCATCCTCGCCCTCGGCAGAATGACGATACAGATTGCCCTTCTTATCCATAGGCGCAATGCGGTCTAGCGCATCGCTCATATCGGCGCGAACATCGTCATCCCAGTTCTCGTTCAGCGAAAGCGCACAGCTGGTGTGTTGCACGAACAGATTCAGCATGCCGACTTTGTAGTCGCGGATCTCGGGGACCTCCTGGAGGACATGGTCGGTGATAAGGTAGGAGCCGCGACTGCGAGAGGGGAGACTAAAAGTCTTCTGGGACCAAGACATGGTATATAGAAATTTCAGACGGAGATGATATGCTGAGAATAGGAATAAGGAGAGCTCTGGAGAATATCGCGGGGCAGCAGAAAATAAGAGTGTTGTGATTGGGTGGGTTCTGTGATGTCATTGGATCTACTACACTACATCTCTTACTCTTTTCTCTCTACTTTGTACTTTGTATATATACATTGGGCAGGAATATCTTCACTTCGTTGCTTATATGACTACCTTCAATTGTGACGCCTTGGAAGGGTTGGGCACAGTAATTAAGAACGTGATATCAGCTTGGATTGCGATGTCACTTGATTTCCGGGTCTTGGACAACGTCGAGGTTTTTCTTCCAATAGTGTAGGTTCAACCGTTCTAGACGATTGGGGGAAATGAGCATCGGATCTTTTTGGGTTGGTGTGACAGCTAGTTCTTTTTTATGGGTCTTTGCGATACTTTCTGGCGTTTCCGCGGTCTCCCTGTTGCCTGTCTCTCGAACGTTCTTGTAAAGCCAAGGTAGCATCGGACCCCAGAATGGCACTCACGCTGGCATCGGCTAAGAAAGACGTGCCTTTCGTGAGATTGTTCGCCCAAAAACACCAGTCATCTTTTCTCTCGCGATTTATGTGACTATGAAGCTCAGGAATGTTCAGGTGCCACAGGGTCCAGGCTTGCTGTCTTCGACGGGAGGAGCCCGGCTCATCGACGGCAAATCCAACCATAAGAAATCGATCCTATTTTCGGCTGGTTAGAACGGATTATTAGAACGAGGGTTTTGCAGAGATATCCGAACACTTGTTTGCGGATCTCATTTGACCAACATACCTTTATTGGCCGTGACGCCACTGCCAGATGAGAACGCTCTCGCATGTTAAGTGTAGTCGAACGCCATCTTGGTCTTTTTCCATGGAGTTGAGCTTTCAGATAATCGTAATGACTGTCGAAATTCCTACTGTTTAATGTTTTTTTCCACGGTGTTCTTGACATAAATACACCAGTCTTCGCGCGCTTGTCCCTCGAAAGTATCCGCAGAGTCTAAAACTACGCTTATAGCAAGCGGTAATATCCACAGGGTCATATCGAGAATTTTGGCAAATGTTTCTGGGTTGATCGAGAACCGTGCCAGGCCGGGGTGGAAGCATGGAATCTGGATGCAACAAAAATCCGGTCCGCAATGAATCAAGTTCAACCGTCCAACTTTATCGCGGAATTTGCAAGACTGCGGATATCCAAAGGTGTGAGAAAATCCAGAGGCAACAACTGACGAAGGCTTACATAGCAGCGAGAGAAAGTACGATGATAGGTTTGACGAATAACGTGTATTCTTTCAATGGATGTGACGCCTCTTGAACATCCGTCCCCTCGGCTTTTAGCCATGGACAAAGAACAACGAAGGGTATTGGATATAGTGTTGAAAGTGCATGGAATAGCATCTAGAATGAATCTTCAGGCGAGCAGGGACATGTGTATGTTTGACCTAATTCCCAACCTAATGACGTGATGTACAGCTGGCAGTTAGAGCCATATTGGATGCGTTATATGTGAGTTACAGCTTCATATCTCAACGGCAAAATATGCTTCAATAATTTTTTTGAAAAATGATAGCAAGTCGATCAAAAGTGGTTTTATTGATACTCTCAATTGTCGCTATATAATCCTTTGAGCTCTGTGAAAGGATATCAAATCGGGCCTATGGCGCAGCGGTAGCGCGTGAGATTCCAGACCTCAAGGTCATCCGTTCAAATCGGGTTGGGCTCAACATTTCTTTTTTGGCTAATTCCTTCATTCTTTCTTTATAACAGAAAACTGTCGTATGGAAATGTATGGTGCAAAATGACTGATATTGAAAACTCTTAGCTTTCTAAAATGACATGAAACCGCTTTTTCAACAATCTGTGCGGTAATGATGACCAAACGTAATATATGGTATATCCAGTACTCGAAGTCACATGATCTCTATGGTATAATCTAAATTGGTTATACAATCCAGAAAGCAAAAAGGTGTGTCTTTCCTGATTTTAAAAGGGCCGAGATCATCGATTCACGGCCCATCTTAGGGATGCTTTCACCAAATCGCAAACGAAAACTGATGCCACATGATGGGCTTGATAAAAAGCCAACTTTAGGTTTTGAGAGAGAAATAAACATAGTAATGCACGAGTTGCGATGTTGGAATATATGAGCGAGGTTCTAATAACAGTGCATGTTATAAATTCAATGCAAATTATGTCTGAAGTCGGTGGTAACGACCATCCATCCTTATGTCAATCATTTATTCATGGTGTTGAGCTTGATAGCCGTTAGATTGGTAAAATAAACAGCAATTAAAAAAATTAAGTAAAGCTATCATTCGATGACTAGTTACAACTGCTCTGTAGCAACACGAAGTTTGGTGACAGCTTGAAGCACCTGTTTATTACCAAAGAGGTCTTCCTGGGGCTATCATAAAGTCGAAGACTAAGCTTGCAGTTGTATACAGTAACTAGTTAGTTACAATATAATATAATTTAGATCAATTCAGACTCAATTCAGACTCAATTCAGATTCAATTTACTTTAGTAGAAATCTTTATACCTATTTTAGAAGGGGTTAATTTTATATTGTAGGTATTCAGACATCTTTAAGCATCGGTAGGCTTCAGTTAATAACTACAACATACAACATTAACTAGTTTTTGTAAAGTGAGAGTAGATCCAAACTGCTGCTGGCAATCGTACTGTATTAATGAGAACATATATGTCCACATATTCCACAACAATAAATAAATATAATATATATATCTATTTCTCTGTCACTCCTCGATTCCTTATAATTATACCAAAAACCGAAATGGCAGAACCAGAAACGCAAAATGGCTACCTCGATGTTGGGGGTAGCTTCCTCAAAGAGCTACCAAGTTCAATCGAAAGATATCCATACGAAGGAGAGTGTTCCTTCCTCCGTATCTTCAATCTAAAACTTATTGAGAAAAACAGCTTCATCATGTTACATACGAGTCGTGAAATGATCGAAACTCTGTTGAATCCAGACAACGAATCAACTACCCTTACAAAGAACTGTTCCTCTTTTGACCTCGACGAAAAACTTATCCTGATCAAGATGCCTTCTCACGAACATTCGACCGCAGTCGCTGCTATAGACGACGCAATCACAGCAGCCCTCCTACCAACGGGGCTATTTCGCCACCTGAACGAATACCCTTACACGACTGTCCAAGGGAAAATAAGAGGGAAGCAACCTGACCAAGGCTGGGGGTCTAAAAGGCCACCGCGTGGTTGCGAAAGGAGGTACTCGGTTGTTTTAGAGGCCCCTTGGTCTGAATCCGATTCAAATTCAAAATTGAATTCTGATGTTCGATTCTGGCTAAATCCAGCCGACGGAAATGCCAAGATTTGTCTAACTCTAAGAGTAGACAAACGCCAGCCAGCAATTCGCATTGAGAATTGGAGACTCCAGGATGAAAGACCCTACCGTGTCCAGATGATCGAGGCGACTAAGGTATCAAACCGTATAACTATCTGAAACCACCCTCTTATTATCCCATTCGAAGATTTGTTCCTCCGCCCACCATCTATACCCGCCGAAAGAGATATTGAAATCTCACAGCAAGAGCTAGAAGTTATTGCAGACACAACCTGGGATGTTCAGGGCTTCTAGGCTAGGAGCTAGTCAAAGAAAGAACGTCAAGTCATAAAATTAGGCATCTTCGAGCATCTTCAGACATCTTAAGGCACCAATATAATTACAAACCATATGTCTAAGTCGGTTATTGCTCCAATCTCCATTCTGTTTCCCCGGTTTCCCCAGTTTCCCGAGGTCATTATTCGCCAATCCCCTCTTTTCCCCTTGGGGAATTTGTGGATCTGCCCGGGGAGGAATTCAAAGGAAAATGGTGTGCCAAGGTTCGATAATACTTTATAACAAAGGAGCTATGATTAGAACTAACTTCGAAACCTCATCCGATCTTTACACGTCTTTATATCCCCTAAGCTATATAACTAGCTATAGGACCTTTCTTGATCATCGCAATAATCATGGTCCCTACCATTCGTATAAACCGAATTCAATTGAAGAATATATGGTGTATGTCATGCCTCCGTTCTTCGATAAATGCGTTTAACCCCAGCAATACCGCCGCACCG